>CAKAOH010034639.1:0-24146 GCA_916701665.1 Sebastiscus tertius
CGTAATATTACAACTTTTTTTCTCGTTAAGTCATTACTTTTTTCTTGTAATATTACACATTTTTCTCGTAAAGTTATTACTTTTTTCTCGTAATTATGACTTTTTTCTCGTAAGTTATGAATGTATTTTTTTTTTACTTTTTTCTGGAAATCTCCGATTTTGTTTTTATTTGTTCAATAAAAAAAGATGTTAGTTGAGGGCCTTAACCTTTCAGAGAACCCATACAGCACTATTAGCACTATTCACACATTCCCTTACTTTTGTTTTTGTTTTTTGTTTTGTTGTTTTTTGTTTTTCTCTCTCTTCATCCACACTCTTATGCACTGTACGCCAATTTCCAGGCTTTTCTGTTCCCATGTAGTTGTGGACTGTTCTGTATGATGACATATTTATCAATTAAAAAAAAAAACTCAAAACAAACGGCGGCGTCTTTTGATGACGTCAGAAGAAAAGCGACACACACATGCCAGCAGTAGTAGCTAGTTCTTTACATTATGGCAACAGTTCAAGTTAGCGAGGCTGAAAAAGTCTACATCTTACACGGTATACGGGTAAGTTTCTAACAACTACACTTCAACCTTCAACCTCTGGGTTGGTTAAACATATTTAGATAAATGTCACGATGGAGATTTGTTGCTCTATAACAGTTAGAAAGCTACCTAGCATTAGCATTAGCATGAGCTAACTCTGAGACTGAAGTGTTGTTGACATGTTGATTCTTTAAATCAGGATGATTTAAGAGTGGACGGAAGAGGCTGTGAGGACTACAGACACATGGAGATAGAGACTGATGTGGTGTCCAACACAGACGGATCTGCCAAAGTCACACTGGTAATGTATTAATAATAATAATATTACACATTTACAGCAGCAGAAGCAGCAGCCCTCCATGCTGGCTCATTATGCTCTAAAGCTTCTCATCTGTGCACCCTCAGTCACCTTTCAACACTTCCAACTGCACATACTCCTAATCATGAGCCATATCTAGCTATTGTTGGCTATCTTCTTCACTGCATGTCATTCCTCAGGAAGGTTAAGATAAGATAAGATATACCTTTATTGTTTCTTCTGGACTCCTTCCAACTGCAGTTACAAACACTAAATTAAAACATCAACAACAACAATAATAAACAATTGCACTCAAGACAGGGAAACAGTTCCACAGAAACAGATGTTTCAACACATACACAGTCCATGTACATAATGGCACATACTATCACACACACCATGGCAGGTATTGCACCCAGGTAGTGCACTGCACCGTCTACCGTTTAGCCCATATTGCACAGACAATAGCCCAATATTACACAGATGCAACATATTGCACTGTCCCAATTTAACATATTGCACTGTCCCTATTTAACGTATTGCACTGTCCCAATTTAACATATTGCACTGTCCCTATTTAACGTATTGCACTGTCCCTATTTAACATATTGCACTGTCCCTATTTAACGTATTGCACTGTCCCTATTTAACATATTGCACTGTCTAACCATATTGCACTGTCATTATGATAGCTTTATGTTACGAGTTGTCCAAGTTTAATGGACATCGGCAAGAATGAATGTTTGTAGCGGTTCAATCTGCACCATGGGACTCTATGTCTCCTGCCGGAAGGTAAAAGTTGGTACTCCTGGTGTAAGATGTGAGTTGGGTCTGACACAGTTTTCTGTGCCTGTCTGATGAGACTGCTCATAAAGCATCTGGAGGGTAGGGTGGTTTTTGACCCCCATAATCTTCATTGATTCATCGTTGACTAATTGATGATTTGTTATTTTCTGATATCTTTCTGTTCTGTCTCTCTTTCAGGGGCACACAGCAGTTCTAGTTGGGATTAAAGCTGACATTGGAAAACCGAGACCCATGGTACCAAATGAAGGCTACTTGGAGTTCTTCGTTGACTGGTATGTGTGGTGCATGTTGTCATGAGTAAAGCAAGTAAAGTCTGATTTATTCTTTATAGATTTTTATAGACAAAACAATCAGTAATGAAGACGTTATACTTTCCATCTTTTAGGAGATAATATGGTAAAAAAAAAAAAAACAGCCTATATTGTGGTATATATCATTTTATTTTGTGAAAATCACATGAAAATGTGTCTATAAATAAGATAACCACACATGGGCTGTGTCATTACATGTTTTCTTAGTAATAGGTAAACTGTTTTTGGTGGTGTTTGGATGGATACCCTGCCACTAGGAGGTAGTGTTGTACCATCTGTTCCCTGTGAGATGCATTTGCAACACATCCCAGAGATTATGGACTTACCTAAGAATATATTATCATATTACTGTACCATAAATGTGTGTTGAGAAAGGTATTAGTGTCAGCCAGTTCCCACTGACACAGACTGATAGATTTTGTGTTACCGCACATGTTTATTGTCTTGTTTTCTCCCTTTAATCATTAGTTCAGCCAATGCAACCCCTGAGTTTGAGGGCAGAGGAGGTGAGGAGCTGGGGACGGAGCTGAGTAACACGCTCTACAAAGTCTTCAACAACAAACACAGCGTGGACCTGAAGAGCCTCTGCATCAGTGCAGGGGAACACTGCTGGGTCCTCTATGTGGATGTGCTGGTGAGTGGTCGCATCCGATAATGTCTTTACGAAATGGAAATGCAACATTCAGGCCAACTTCGTGCAGCGATTGGCCAGGTGTGCCTTCGTTTCAAGCTTGGAGTTTTGCTCAAATTGATATACTTTAGTAGTAAAAGGTATGTAGAGTTCACCAAAATGTAATTTTTTTTTTCAATATATTTTGCTGCTGTATTTCAGTTTCTATTCCTACTTGTATGAGAACTCATCTTTGCATGTAAGATACTGTTTGATAAACCGTGTAGAGCAGAGAACAAAGCGTTACTGTGTTTCATAGGAGGAATAAATCAGAGCACATAAAAAATTGCTTATTTTATCTGTGTATATTTTGTTACATGGTCTTCACTGAGGTAAAAGCTCACACTGACATGTTTCCACAGCTCCTGCAGTGTGATGGAAACCTGTACGATGCCATCTCGGTAGCTATCAAGGCAGCTCTCTTTAACACAAAGTAAGTAAAATGTTTTACTGGTCTTAATGATCTGATCCTATGACCTCTTACGGCTGTCATGTCTCTAATTCTTATTCAGTAAAATGAAAGCTTATCGACAGTCTTCTGATTGCCTTTTTGACAGAATTCCCAGAGTGCGCATATCGGCTGATGATGAAGGAGGGAAGGAGATTGAGCTGTCGGATGACCCGTACGATTGCATGAGACTCAACGTAGAAAACGTTCCTTGTATAGTGACATTGTGCAAGGTAAACTCACCTGCTGATACTCAGAATTAAAGACTTTCTAAAGCCCATTATCACACACACACACAAACGGTGACCTTGACATTGTCTGTTTTTCTTACAGGTGGGCCACAGGCACGTAGTGGACGCGACGCTGCAGGAGAAGGCCTGCTCCGTGGCGAGCCTGATCATCTCTGTCACACACAAGGGCACGGTCACCTGCACGAGGAAGGTGGGCGGAGGCAGCCTGGATCCAGAGAGTATCTTTGAAATGACAGAGGTGAGTCCAGCCCTCCTCCTCCTCCTCCTCCTCCTCCGGCCATCTGGCCTCCTCTAGATTTTGAATGTGATTATGTATGAATAAGTGCTGCACGGTAGAAAGGTACTTACGTATTTTGTCGTCTCCAGGCAGGTAAACGGGTCGGGAAGGCCCTTCATGCTCCGCTCATAAAGCTGCTGCAGCAGGAGGAGAGTTTGGGAAAGACGCGACAGAAAGTTGGCTTCCTTGGTTAACATCAACTACTGTGTCTATCTACAGTGTGTATGTACATGTTTACAGAATTTTCTAATAAAACTTTTAATTTGTACAACCTTCTTGTCTTTGTGCTTTAATTTAAATACACTGTTATATATGGTGTTGGTGTACAGATATACTTTTTTAATTACTATTTTATGATAAATAATAACAAAGTAGGCTAAGGATATTCCAGAGGGACTCACACAAAATCGAGTAGGTCCATCAAATAATGTTGCTGAGCGGAATATTTTACACAAATAACTTACAACTTACAAATATCGATTTTGGGCTATTTTGCTTCCATAGCATGTCTTCTTTCAGACTAGTGGAATGAAACCATCCAGAATACACATTTAGGTGTTTATTTTACTACTTTGTCTATTTGCATCTATAGATTTCTCCTAAATTCACCAAAAGTTAGCATTAGATGATGCCTCATTTGCATATTAACGAGCTGAAGAAGATTAATTATGCGCATATCACGTAGGTGTGATGCTATCAGAACAGCATCAGTAAAGAAAAAGGTAAGAGTAGTGTGCAGACCTTGCCTTTTTCATTTGCATATTTAAACATCAAATTTCAGAAAACATGTAATACAACAAATAATTGTCTATTAGTTTTTGATTTTTTTTTACCCAATTCACCTGTAGTGTCTTGTAAAATGTTTGGAATTTTACAATCCATATCTTCAAAGGCTGATTTCTCAAAGTGATTTTTTTCTCAGACAGAAATCTCCACTTCAGCTGCACTTACATCCACCAAACTTCCCAGTTCCCCAGGGGGTTGTTCATATATCATTCATAGCCTGATTTATACTGCATTTTATTCCTAAAGAAATGTCGAAAATGGATTTTTGTTATGGTTGTTGACAATATTTTCTGATTTATGGAGTGATAAAAAGAAATATCCAAAATCCCCTGTGTAAAAACTTTTGACCCTAATATGTCATAGAAAATGAAACAAGAATTTTGAACCTGGTTTTATCCAATGTTCAGATTTCTGTTCTGGAAAGTAGCACATATTTAATAAGATAATGCATAATTTTCATAATTTAAACACAGAATATTGCCTTAATGTAAGAAATAAACTGGGGAAGTTTCATGGTGATATCGACTAGTTAAAATGTATTCACCTGTGTCTCCCATTAAAACAAAGATGATATGCAATACTCTGAAATCAACACTACCGTCAGGACAGATGTGCAGCCTCTCTGCGTCCTTTTGTTTCTGCCACGTGTCAGCGTTACAGAGAGACCAGATGTGACTCTGGATCACTTCCACTCTTCCCTCAGACTGTTGATGGGTGTGTGCATTGGCTGAGAGCAGACGGGTCCAAAACAAACTCCTATTTATGGACAGAGCTCTCCCTGCAGATTCTGAAACGAGAAAACGTATGCACAGGAGGGTTCATGAAATGATACAAAACTTAAAACAAGGGATAACATTGCAAGCACCTAAACAGGTATTTCAAAGCTGCACAACAGACTTCACAGATTCTGATTAATGAATTTCTTCATTGCCATTTCAGTGCCTCTCTACTGCCAAAAACACCTGGAAATATTTCGATTTTTCCAAATGAGGCCATACCTAAAGACTTCCAAAACACCTTTTGGCCAAGAAAGTCTTATTCCATCTCTTTTTTTCAGGTTTAAACTCTTTTGAGCCAAGATATAAACTAGTTATTCAAGCATTTATGCAACACATGAGTCAAGGTTTGTTTATTTCTTTTTCATATACTTTGATGAAAGCTGCATAGGGTTACGTCATAACTGCTTCACACCGTCTGCCAGTCTCTCCACCTGCTTTCCAGACCTGGCTCTGGTTTGTACTGGCCCTCCACGTAAAAGTGTCTGGAGCTAGATGAGACGCCATCCTTTAAGGCTCCTGAGGTCAGATTGTTATTCCTGCAAATGGCAGTTTTGGACAGCAGTATTTTTCCTTGTTTGGAGAGATGAGAGGGAGGGTGTGAGAAAGAGGAGAGAGGAGGAAGAGGAGAGAGGGAGAGAGGCGGATAAATTGCAAGCATCCACGTTGGAGCAGCCTCACTCAACAGGTCTCGCCATGGAGTTCAAAGGAGTGTGTGTGCTGCTGGGAGTACTATTAATGGTGAACTGCTCATTTCAGCAGACTCCAACGAGGAAGAAGCTAGCGAAAAAAGGTAGATGGATGCAGCTACATCTGTGGGAAGGATTACAAATTATTTGAATATCATATTTGTGTTGTGAGATGTTTGAGTTACCAACATCAAATAGAATGTTTTCTTTAAACAGCAGGTTTTCTTTATGATCAAATCTCTTTGAAATAAGAGATTATTCAAATACATGCAATACATACACACCTGATGTGAATTTCCTTGTGTTTCTGGTGTTGTTGGAATCAGACACGGGCAAGGATGCTGCCATCGAGGAGCTACAGAAACAGATCAATGACATCGTCCAGGAGCTCAACCTACTGAAGGAACAACAAGCCCTGCAGACAGGTAACAGGAATAAAAATAATTCCCCTAAATGTGCAGTCTGGGTTCAGACCAAGGCTTTATTACTAAACTGGGCAAAATGTGCCACTAAAAACCCCAGGTTTAAGAATTTGCAATGCTAAAGTACATAATAAACTGAGGCAGGTCCTCATTATTATGTAATCTTATGGCCCTGTATTGTAGGGGGGCGATTTGTCAAAATCCGATCTTATTATTATTAAAAATAATAATAATAATAATAATAATAATAATAATAACAATAATAATAATAACAATAATAATAATGATAATAATAATAACAATAATAACTTGTTATAAATAATACCTTCCAAAAAAAGTATATTTTAAAAAAAAAGTAAATAATATAAAACATAAAATAAGAAGTAAATAAAATCCAAAGCCTAAAGGAAAAAAAATTAGATAGAAGTATTAAAAACAATTACGAACATCAGTTAAAGGCATCTTGTGTAGGATGGTTATGGCGGCATCTAGTGGTGAGGTTGCAGATTGGCAACCAACTGAAAAACACATTTCTATTTATTTTATTATATTCCATTTCTGCCACTAGATCCCCCTAAATGCTACACACTGTTCCTTTAAGGGAAAGGCATAAGAATAAAAAATAGTTTGAAAAAGAGAGTTAAAAGAGCATGCAGAGTTTGGATTTTCACAACTGAGGGTCCCAGGCAGCAAAGGTCACCCTCAGAGACATGGCATGATTTTGGAGAACACAGAAAGCCTGGGGCAAGGCGACAGGTGGAGGATCGACATCATGGATCAGAAACACTGCTCCTGAACTGCCTGAAACACCTCGCTTGAAGTCCCACTTTTTCTTCCGTAAAGTGGTGATGTCACCAAGTAACATATTTGCCTGGCATACCTGCCTAGCAGCTAGTTTGGCACACCCTTAAATGAAGCTAGTTAGAGCGGAGCTGGAGAGGAGTCCGAAGAGTTTGGTTCGGTTGACCAGTCACAACAGACTGGGCTTTTAGGGAGGGAGGGTGCAGGAGCTCAAACAGAGCGTTTAGGACAGAGGGTGAAAAGTGGTGCTACAGCACAGCCGGTATGAGAAAAGTAAAGTGTTTTTTGAACAATAAAGCATGTAAATGTGTTCTAGCAGAAACCCAAAATACAAGTATGAATCTTTAAATAAGCATAATAGGTCCTCTTTAAGTTCATGCACGGGTAAACCGCCACCTGCTGAAGTATCCGCGAGCAAGATGAACTGGATGTATTGATAGCATGACATGATCTACATTGTTCAAGTTGAAGTGAACAGTCTGAGGTATGCTTCTCCTAAAAATAGATTCAGATGGGATACATGTGTAGTCTTTGCAGCTGCAAGTTTGAATCTGGCGAGCACATGGTGAACCCCTGTCCGACCTCTTGTTTTGTAGACACTAAATGATATCCAGTTGTTCCTGCAAATCCAAAAATCTTCCATTACAGAATAAAGCATGTTTTTCCACCATGTTGCTCATCATGTCTCCAAAATACCACAGGACTACTTGTATTATTACCAAAGGACAGTTCTCAGAGATAGCAGGATACCTGTTATATCTCCAAATGAAAAATTAATCACAGTTTGGGTCCATCTAACCATCTGCTCCCTTTTTTTTTCTCTCCAGTCTGTTTGAAAGGCGTAAAGATCCACGACAAGTGTTTCTTGGCCGACGCTGTGAGAAAACGCTATCACGCTGCCAGCGAGGACTGTAACAACCTGGGCGGTGTCCTCGGCACGCCCACATCCAGCGATGAGAACGACAAACTCAGAGACTACCTCCGCCAGAGCATCGGCCCAGACGAGCAGGTCTGGCTTGGCGTCAACGACATGGTGACCGAGGGCACCTGGGCGGACCAGACAGGCTCCAGCATTACATACAAAAACTGGGACACGTCCAACTCCCGGTCACCTCAGCCGGACGGCGGCCAGTCCCACGACTGCGCTGTCCTGTCCGGGGCCTCCCGCGGGAAGTGGTTCGATGAGAACTGTCGCGAGGAGAAGGCCTCCGTCTGCCAGTTCAACATCGTTTGATTGCATGTATCCCATCATAGACTGCGCATGGTTATAGCTGCTTTCAGTGTACGCACTCTTGCTGCAACGCCGCTCTACCTGCTATTATAAAAAGGAGCTTTAAACCAGTGGTTCTCAGCTGGTTTTGCATCAGGACCAAATTCTGGTTTAGAAGTCACAGTCCGTCGCACGAAACGATCACATATGGGGTCAAAAGTGATCTGGTGATGTGTCATTTGCAGCATTCCTTATGGTCACAATAAAAACAGGAAAAACACAGTCCAGTCGAGAGTAAGCTCCAAAGAAATCAATGATTTCTGCCTTCATTTTAAAGATTTTTGTACATCTTCTAAAAAAAACACAAGATTATTATTTTTCTAAAACATATATTGGATGATCATAATTCAAAATACCAGTACTTCTGCAATAAAAGCTGCATAGAGGTGCTGGCACCTTTCATAAAAGTAAAAACTGGGTTCTATTATTCCACACATCTCTATTATGACTCACTGGTTGAGAACCACTGGTTGAAACTCAGGCATCCCTTCACCATTAATGTATTTTAACGACAAGAATCACAAGTGATTTTTCATTAACATGAAAAAGTCAATCTTCAGCTGTATTCTTTTAAGAGATTATTTCAGTTTGCTAGCCTTGTAGTCTCCTCTAATGTCTAGCCTGGTGTAACCTGAGAAATTACCATCAATAAACAATGAAAAACCCATTCCTCTACTGTCCTTTCTTTAAGGAAAAGTTTGGGGAAGTATACTTCCCTGCCAAATGTAAGATGAGAAGATTACATATGTCTAAGACTGGTATCGATCTTCTCATTTTACTCTCAGCAAGAAAGTGCGTGCTTTCCTAAATGTCAAACAGCTCCAAACTTGAAAGAGAAAAACAGAAATGCAGACTTTATTTTAAATTTAACGTCCACAGCTGCAAGAAATGTGGTGCAACTATGTAATCCTGGCTTCCACATGTGTTGTTTCCAGTAAAAACACACTTCTCCATGGTAAACACTGGCTGCTGAAGTCCGCCACTCCCTCCTTCACTTCACTGTTTGTCATGGCCAGAGTTCCTGTGGTTGAATTTGTTTTCACCATCCAGAATGCAAAAGGTGGAAAATGACGTGTGATAGCAGTCATTGCCTAAAGAAGTAAACAGTTTCCTCACCAGACCGTTTTCCTAAAATTTATTGCATAAAAAATCCTAAATTGTATTTACAGGTAAAGAAAAAACAAAAACTCTTTAAAAACAAGACAAGTAAACAATATAAAAACACTCTTAGGACCAGAGGTACTTGCACATTTTTTTCATCGTCCCTGCTCCTGAATCCATGCCACATGGGCAGAGATTTAATAAAACTAAAACAAATCAAACATTAAAAGGAATAGTTCAACATTTTTTGTCGCTTTCTTGAGAGTTAGATTAAGAGGATTGATATCACTCATGTTTGTACAGTAAGATACTGCTAGTAGGCGGTCAGCTTAACTTAGCACAAAGGCTGGAAACAGTCTAAAGGTAGTTCAAAATCCACCTATCAGCACCTCTAAAGGCCTTTGTACACCAAGTCTGTATTTTTCGTATGCGTTTTTTCAATCCATCATTTGATAAAAATCATTACGCACAGAAACCTGAGTCTGATGCGTTTTATTCTTCTATTCGTTGTGAAAATTCGCAATACGATGGATAACGTGAGTCCCAATCGGGGCTAATGAGTGAACGACATTAGAAAGAAGCTATCGTTTAGCTGCCGAGAGCACAATCACTGCTGTCTAATCTATCGTACAGCCGTTGTTTTGCGATCATCCGCGATTCCAAGCTGTTCTGCAATCACCTGCCACAATCTACCTTTAAATTCTGCATCTTGGTATCCTTTACTGTGTTTGTCGTAAAGTGCTTTGTGCTGGGAGACAAAGTGAATCAGTTTATCAGGTGCTGTTTTGGATGATGACGTTTGCATGCACGGAGGCTCTGAGTGGTCAAACAACCTTCTTTTGGCTTTCGATGGATGTGGAAAAACTCTTCTGAAAACGTTAGCAATGGACAAAAGTCAACGTTATATCATATTTGTTTAATTGGTATGAGCTGCTGATGGTTTTGTTATCTTTAGACAGAGCCAGGCTAGCTGTTTCCAGCCTTTAAGCTAAACTAAGCTAAGCAGCTGCTGGCTGTAGCTTCATATTTACTGGACAGATTTGAGTATGGAATCAATCTTCTCATCTAAGTCTCAGCAAGAAAGCGAAAAAGTATCTCCCAAAATGTGCCAAACTTCCTTTAAAGAAGAGGATCACAGCTTCGACGCTTGAAGCTTTAGAAATGACTGAGCTCTGACAAAGACGACGTTACGCATCACATTCAGACGCTCATCGATCTCAGATTCCCTGAGCGTGATCGAGGCACAGAAGTTCACATCAGTACAGTCTAGAGATACTCGGTGCTGTAACGAGAGTTTAGTAACAGCGGTCCATCGCGCAGCTACAGTCCTGACGCACTACAGTCCTGACGCACTACAAGTAGTCCTCTGTTTCCATCGGTGGCTCCGGATCCATGTCGACACCAGAGAGCCGGATCGGGTTTATATCCCCCGTGCTCTTGAACGTGTACAGCTCGTTGTCCACCATCCTGCGGTCCTGGAAGCCGAGGCTGTCCTCCCGGTTGATAGGAGTGCGCGGACGGGGTGGGAGGAAAGAGTCAGCTGGGTCCAGGAACGTCTTGAAGTGGTCCATCTCAGGCTCGTGGTCCGGTTCTTTGATTACAGGCAGCTCTGCGTCAGTGGGGCCCATAAATGTATTATACGAGTCCACCGGCATCGCGTCGAACTGGTCCTGCATGCTGCCAGCGTAGCTGGAGTCACCCAGCAGGTGGCCATACACCATCATCTCATCTATGGAGGCATAGACGTGGGATTCGTTATCGGACCGAGCTTTGGTGAAGTGCCGGTCACCTGGGCGGAACATGTTCCCTTTGCCCATGTAGATGGATGCCTCCCTGTCCATTTTGTCTTTTTTCTTTTTCCTGTTTGAGAAGATGAAGGCAGACAACAAACAATCAGAGTCAACAAAAGTCACCAGCAGTTACAGACAAATGTTACATAATAAAGGCAAATAAATATCACTAAAACAGTTCATGTCAAAAACATGATACTTTATCTAATCCGTATAGAAACCAGGGCCCATATTCATCAAACTTCAAAGAATTACTCTTAAAAGGAGCAGTGTGTAGGATTTGGCGACATCTCGCGGTGAGGTTGCAGATTGCAACCGACTGAAACTTCTCCCGTGTGCCAAGTGTGTAGGAGAACTACGGTGGCCGACAAGAAAACGTGAATATGCGAATGGTCCTATCTAGAGTCAATGTTTGGTTTGTCCATTCTGAGCTACTGTAGAAACATAGCGGCTGGCTCCGTGAAGTCCCTAAGTAGATATAAACGGCTCAATCTAAGCTAACGAAAACACAATTGTTATTTTCAGGTGATTATACACTAAAGAAAACGTGATTATTGATATTTTATTCCATTTCTGCCAATAGATCCACCTAAATATTACACACTGTTCCTTTAAAACTCCACTTAAGTATGGAGTCTCAAAACGGACAAAACATAGTCAAGTCAAATATTTTCACGTGTCAAAAATATAACTAAATACATCAATAAATAATATCAATAGTAAAAAAAATATATATAATAATTTTTTTCAATCACTATAAAATAAATCAAACATTTATTTTACTCTTCAATTTATATTTTTCAATTTTCTTTTTCAGCTCTTTAGTTTCCATTTTTTTTTCCTCTTTTGTATCATTTATCTATTATATATGTAACAAAAAATATTTTCAATGTATTCAGTTATATTTTTGACTGACAGATAAGCCAATTTAGGAGTACAAATTTGAAAGAATAAAATACATTTATCAAGGAACTTACTTACAGAAACTTCCAATCAGAAACAAGGATTTACTCAACTCATTTACCATATTGTTCAATCTTTAAAGAGGACCTATTATGCTTTTTCTCTTTCCTTTAGTGTGTTATGTAGTTTTTTTGTGCATGTAAAAGGTCTGCAAAGTTACAAAACCTAAAATCCACACCAAAGGGAGTTACTCTCCCCCACAGAAACATTGCTCCTGAAGTGCCGAAAACGTCTTGCTTGAAGCCCCGCCTTTTCTTCCGTAACATGGTGATGTCACAAAGTAACAATTTGCATAATGGCATGCCCTCAAACAAAACTAGATAGAGTAGAGCGAAGTCCGAAGAGTTTGGTCCGGTTGAAAACATTTTTTCATTTGTGCTAAACCTTTAATATCTCCTGTAGGTAATTAAATACCATGTGAATTTAAAATGTTTATATATTTGTAGTATGTAAATGTATAAATAGGGATGGAATTCGAGGAAACTGGCTGAATTGGAAACAAAAGAAAACCAAACATGGAGCTGGAAGAAAAATTGTGTCGTATATAAACGCTATAATAAATATGGACCAAGATGTTACCAAAGTTCAGCTACAGGTGAACTCACTTTATGACGAGGCATACAACAGCCAGCACTATGAGCATCAATAACAGAAGACCTCCTGCTATCCCGAGGAGGATGGCCAAGATATCTGCAGAGGCAAAAAGAAGACATGGTAGAATTAAGTAATTTACTTTAGTAATTTAAGGGATTTCTGTGTGTGTACAAGGCCTAAAATTAGTCCTGCTTGCTTACTGGTCTTCTTCTCCAGAACGATTTTGGTCACTGCACTGAAGTGCCCCTCCTCTGGTATACAGTTGGACATGTTGAGGTAAAAACTACGCGGCACTGTCAACTTCTCCGCCTCCTCGTCTTCCCTGCGGCTCATTAGTTCCTCATCTTCATCCAGCATCTTCACCTTGATGGCAGTGTGCTTGTCACTGCATTTGGGCTGGCTGACGTTGACGAACTGCATGTGCGCCCGGTACTGGCTCGGCAGGGAGACGATCCAGGATACGGTGAGCAAAGGGTTCATGCCTTGAGGCCAGTTGGGGGTGGCCAGCAGGGTCGGAGATGACGCCTTTGGACTGACTTGGTAAATAATGGTCTCTAAAAAAAAGGATGGAAATCATCAGTGTCAGTACTGTATCCTCCAGCATTCATGGTACAATAGCGCCACCGTGTGGAATTTGAAAGTAGAATGAATGTGCTCTATTTGACCATAATTATTATAGTGGAGAATCACAGCTTGTAGCAGCTTGATAAATGTTAGGAGACTGCAGATACAGATCGTCTTTGAGGGCTGCAACTAATGAGTATTCTCATTATCCATTAATCGAATGTTTTGGTATATAAAAATCAACTCAGAACTTTCTAATGTTGATTAAAACCATAAATAAAAGACAATATAATAGAGCTGAAATTATTAAAAAATGACAACAATTCTCTATATTAAATTGTGTATCTTTGGGTTTTGGATTATTGGTCGGAAGAAGATGCCACCTTGGGCTTTATTTATATATAAAAGACCATTTTTCACAATTTTTATGACAAAATGATTAATCGATTAGCCGAGAAAATAATCTGCAGATTAATCGAAAATGAAAATAATCATTAGCTGCAGTGTATCCATGTTTTACCTGGGATCTCCTCACTGAAGCTGACGTTGAGGAAAGGCCCCCTGGTCTTGCTGAAGTCCGGGACTGTGGCCGTGACGGAGACGTTGGCGTGCACCTTAACTTTCTGGATCACTCCTTTAAAGCAGAAATCTCCAACAGAAAACCCGCCGGCTTCCGCCACATGCAGGGAGAGAGACTGGCTACACTCCTGGCCGGGCAGGGACTGCCGGAGACTCCCCGTGGGCGACGCCAGATCCACGGTGCCGTCCTGAGGGATGTTGAGGTGCCAGGTGAAGCTGTGGAGGGGCATCGGTAGACAGGAGTCCAGTTTTGGCACAATGAGTGTAGTTGCAGAGCAGGACGTCACGTTTTTGCACCCTGTTATTAAAAAGGCACAAAATGAGAATATTGAGTTTCCAACTAAAGGAACAGACAGCAACAATTACATACAAAGGTATCTTGTTACCTCTGGACAGAGCCAGGATAGCTGTCTCCCCTGTTGCCTTTTCTTTTTTTTGCTAAACTGAGCTAACTGTCTCCTAGCTTTAGCTTCAAATTCACCATAAAGACATGAGAGTGGTATCGATCTTCTCATTTAACTCTCGGCAAGAAAGCTAATTTCACAAAATATCAAACTATTCCTTTAAGACTTAAAGGGGAACTACGCCCATTTTCAAAATTCATACATGTTATTCCAACCCGGTCTCACGGGAAGGCGTATAAACACCAGGCAACTCCACGTGTCATGAGTACGCATTTTAGCTTTTTCACATGTCATTTGTACGCCGCTTTTCACGTATCCTTTGTACGCCATGCAAACGTCCACACTTAGGTTGATGCAACAAAACCACTAACTTAACCTCAGGAAGAAAAACACTTAGGTAGGGTTAGGGAAAACGTCATGGTTGGGCCTAAAATAAGTACGGAAACTAAGTAAAATACATATGGAAACAACGTAACCCAACTAATGAAAACACGTTAAAAATGTCAATAAAGAACGATGTGACAATCGTCACGTGATAAACCTCACTCAGGTAACTTAAAGCAAAACACCGGTCAACAACAGCCTGTTTAAAGTCTGGCGTTTGTTGCTTAATACTTAATTTAGGAGGTGTTCCCCTTTAAATAGACTTTAATATTTCTTTAACTAGGGTACTGTATTAGATGTCAACCTAAAAAAAAAGCTCTTTACAAGAAAACAAAAAAAAAAGCTACAATCATTTCATGAACATGCAAAATAAAATCATCTTACCGATAACTTTACTGGCAGTCAGACGCAGATCTTCATTTGGACAGTCGAGGAAGGACAGGGTGGTCTTGGTGCCTGCAGCCACGATGATCTTCTTCTCAACCTTAGAGTTAACGCTCATCTCACAGTTGGGATCAGAACCCACTTTCTCTACCTGCAGGGACACTCCTTGGTGTTTGGTTAGATCCACCGCACACAGAACTAAGAGAGAAACACAACATGGAGGGATTTTAGTGATCAAAATGGAAGTCTCAGCTTTTATTCCTCCTTTCCTTGCTCCTTTTGTAAAACACAAGCAAATTAATTTCTCTCAGTAACCTGGTTACTTGAGTGCTTGTACTGCATAACTTTCAGATGTCGAGTTTTACCACTGTACAGTACCTGGATGCCCACTCCTCATTACAGAGACTCTGTACTTCAAGGTGAGTCCCTGTAGCGTCTTGTTGGTTTCACAGTTCTTCAGCACCATGTTGAAGTTGCCCTGCTGATGCTGCGGCTGAGGATCCGTCAGGGTCAGTTTGGTCACCTTCTTGTCCTCTTTCTGATACCTCACCTCCACGTCACCGCTAAGGCACTCTGGAGCCGTGTGATTGCTGAAATGCACCGTGTAGTTGTGCATGCCGGGCACCGTGAACTCCCACTGCATCTGCTGGTTATCAGGGAAATTGCGGGGGTAGTTGGCTGTAAAGAAGTCTGTGTCTGACACGCCTCGTGGTAGGTTGACTTTCACTATGGCAGCCACTGGAGAGAAACAAGGAGAGAATGATTGTGAGCTGAAGAAGTCTGATGTTTGATATGTAGAGGTGTCTTCTAGTCCCATGTGGGATGGATCACTTACTGCTGGTCTCAGGTCCAATATGGAGGTTGATGTCAACGGGTTCCAGCTTCCTGTCGCCAGGCACCTGCAGAGACATACGGCCCTTGTAGAGAGGCAGGACGTTGGTCACACGTCCTCCTTTGCAAAAGGTACCAACGGTTGCCCCCCCCGTGCGAAGATAGGTAACGATAGAGTATGTGTGCTCGTCCGGACAGATCTCCCCGTTGGGAATCTGTCGCATTCCCGGTTCTGGGAAGTCCAGTTGTAAGGCCCGAGTGGGGTCAACTTTCAGATCCCAGGTGAGGGTCCGGTTGAAGTCTGGGAACAGTGAGGACTCGGCTTGAAGAGTGTTTCCAGGGCAGGATTTCTCTGTGCAGTCTGGGATTTGTAAAGAAGAGCATATAAGCGATAGAGATTTACAAAGAGTTTGTGTCAACAACTGCATCGTTAAAGCATGAAAACAATTCAAAAGAATTAAGATGAATTAATCTGAAACAGGAAATAATGTACTGTAGAAGAGCAATGTCAAATGTAAAATAATATAGTCAGTAAGAGCATCAATGTGAGAGTGTTCCTTTTAAACTGTGTTTTATTCAAATAATGTGAAGAACCCTAACAGGAGTTAGGGCTGTGAAAAATTAAAAAATACAAGTTAAAGGGATAGTTTGGGTGTTTTGAAGTGGGGTTGTTTGAGGTACTTATCCATAGTCAGTGTATTACCTACAGTAGACGACAGTGGGTACGCCCCCAGTTTGGAGAAGCAGACAGGAGTTACCGCACATGAGTAAAGCAATGTTCTGCTGTGGACGGGGCCGGCAGCAAAACGGATTTTAGACACCTAAAAGAAAAGCTCACCTAAAAAAATCAATATCAGTTTAAGGTTACGCTATATTTAGAATATTTTCATTGGTTTAACTTACCGTGAGACAGCTATACAGTATATGTTTCTGACGGGGAGCTGAAGCCGTTATCTATGCTCTTGCCAAAGCCACCAGACTCCATTGAAAGAAAACAGTAATTTTACCTCACACTATACCGCTGCCTCGATTGGTTTGTTTGTTTGCGTTATTGTGTGACTTTGGTTGTTCGGATTCACCAAAATCACACAATAGCACAACCAAACTAAACTATCGAGGCTGCGGTAAACCAGCAACACCGTGTTCTGCGAGGTAAAATTACAAGTTTTTTTTCAATGGAGTCTGGTGGCTTTGGCTAGAGCATAGATGAATAAAACGGCTTCAGTTCCCCATCGGAAAGGGCTGTCTGACGGCAAGGTAAAGTGGTGAAAATATTGTAAATACAGCGTACACTTAAACTGATATTGATTTTTTTTAGGAGGGCCTTTCTTTTAGGTGGTTAAAATACATTTTACTGCCAGCCGTGTCCAAAGCAGTGCATTGCTTTTCTCCAGTGCGGTAACTCCTGTCTGTTTCTCCAAACTGGGGTGTGCCAACTGTCATCTACTGTAGGTAACACACTGACTATTGATAAGTACCTCATACGACCCTACTTCAAAACATCCAAACTGTCCCTTTAAACTTTGCCCTAACTGCCACAAGGTCTCCTTCTACATTGACAGTGAACATGACAGCAAGATGGCTCCTTCATGGTGGACATGTTGGCTTGATTAACCTGTTTTTTTGTTCCCTCCTTGTCAAAAATGTACTTGAAGAAAAAGTCAATACCAAATTCATATTTTTTTTTTTTAAACCTACCAATTTCTCTGTTGATCTCCACACTGAAAACATCCTGAGGTCGAGGACAGGTAAACTCTATGCTGGTGTTGCGAGGATCCATCACTCTAAGAGATCTCGGGTTGCATACCGGCTTGGGCTCCTTCTTCTCGCATACACTGCAGTCCGGCTCGCTGCCCTCCCTGCTGATGATAATGATGGTGCCAGGATCAGGCAAAATGGACATCATTCTGCCACCTAAAGAAAAAAAAAAGTGGTTCAATAAGATATTGAAAATGTTCTGTGAAATGCGGTTCACATATTCACGACCTCCTCAGGATGAATTGTCGTAAATTTGGTGGTCTCGTAACTTTTCTTCTAGTTCCATCGTCAGGTCAAAATTTGTATTTGTTGCTTATGATTAAATACCAAAAACATAGACCATAGAAAGAGGTTTACACTATTATGAAACCTCTTTGTGTTATTTTAAAGGACGTAGGACCAGTTTTTTAGGAATATGTCTTTGATATATTTACATATTGTTCTGTAAATTAACAGCTAATTGTTTTTCCTTTCTCGTGTGAACACACTGAAGGGACAGACACTTGCCTCTTGGTGCTGCTTTGACAGTGAATGAGTCCACTTCACTTCCTTTGGGCACCTCTGCCGACACAGACGTTGTTCCGAGCAGATTCAGGCGAGACACAGTCCCGCCCTTACAGTAGCTGGTAGCTTTGATGCTTCTGTCACTTTTAGTTGTGCTCACTGTGTACTGGTGGCCATCTTGACAATTTTCTGCTCCAGAGAGCTCCTTTAATCCACCGGGGAAGTCCAGAGTTAATACAGTCCGCTCTGGTACACTAATGTCCCATGTTAGGAATCTGTTAAAGTCCTTGAAGAGGTCGGGGTCAATTTCTCCTGTCGCAGGAGTGCAGGAGCTCTGGGTGCATTCTGGGTAACAAAAATGATAAAAGTTGAAATTTTTATATAGTTACAGGCTCTTTTTTTTGAGTACCACAGAGAGTAGTAGACAAAATAAACATATTCAGCTATAAATAAATAAGTGCACATATAAGTAAATGCTGAAATAATTACAGAAATTAATAAAGAAATAGTTTCATTCAGGAATAAGCAATAATTATACAAACAAAATGCTGAAATAAATACAAACATTTAATTTAATTTAATTTAATTTAAACAATTTAATGAATAATTAAATAAAGTAACTGTCTGGGACAGAAATAAATCAATATATGTAATTAATCGCTACATTTCTACAAATATTTATTTATTTCCATATTCCTACATTTCTTCATTTATCTATTTTTAGATTTCTGTTTATTTAATTATGTATTTCTGAAAAAATACATAAATAAATAAAAGTACGAAATTTTGAAATGCAGAAATAAATAATTAGAGATTGTAGAAGTAGAGAGAATTGTAGAAATTAATTCAAGATGTTGACTCATTTCCAAAATAATTACCAACATTAATTTTGCATTAAACTAGTGATTTGTATATTCATTATAGCTTCTCTAGCTATAATAGGCAACAGCTTTATTGATTTATTTATTTTTTATTAACAAAATCGCTTTAGTTCTATATTTATTTCTGCATTTATTTAAGTATTTATTAAAAAATATTGTGAGGATTAAGTCATTTTTTGTCTTCCATACATGATATTTTAATACAAAGTTAATCCAAAATTACCAATCCCAAATTCAGATGTAACTGAAGTAAATATTTACATGAAGCCTCCACAGTTCTCACCTATTTTCTTCTTCATCTTCACGCTGTACACATCCTGAGGTCTCAGGCAGCTGAACTCCAGCGAGAATTTTTCAACATTGGTCAGCGTCTTCTCTGTGGGGCTACAGTCGGGAGTGGCGCCATTGACAGAGCACACTTCACATTCTGGTTCTTTGGGATCCCGGCTGACGACCACAGTGGTGCTTGAATCAACGGTTATAACCATCGTTCGGCCCTCTAAAGGCGGGAGAGAGTGAGACACACACCAGGATTGTAGTAATAGTGTAAAATCTGTTGCAGCTCCAACTAACAGTGTTACAGGCTTTCTTAAAGGGACTGTTTGTAAGAATCAGAAATTGGTTGTAACAGCGACACCTGTGGCCGTTAAGTCCAGTGTCCTGTTGCTCGCGCTCGCCCGTGTGCACGTTCTACCTGAATGTGAGCGAGCATCCGTCAAAACAGTGAGGCAACACACGTCAGCTAAAACCACAATATCACTCTATATTCCACCTGCTTGGCAGTAATGTTAGCTGACCAGACGAAGGTCTCTCTATGAATCAATGCTGATACTAGTGTTGGCTTTTCCTGCCTCAGCCTCCCGACCACGGTCGGAGGGAACAGGGGAGACACCGACACCCGGTCGGAGACGATAACGTAACTCGTTGCGGAGCCCCGTCACTTCACAAGACACGGGAAACCTCTGTTGATCTGGAGGAGCTGCAGCATTTATTTCTGCACAAACGTCCACTGTACATTCACTAGATATTCTCAGAGCTAAACTAACTCTTCTGCAGTGAGGAGTGTGCGCGCATGCACGTGAGTGGAGCGAGCTGAGTGAAGGCAGGCAGAGGAGCAGAGTACAGCAGAGACTCCGGCCCTGGAGACCAAAGCTACGGTCTCCCCCATGTCCTCCGACCGCGGTCAACACTGTTTAACAGACGGGCTTCACTAGATATAACTTTGCGGTTTTGGTGCTCCCGTGTAGTTTGTGTTGGAGTCTGAGTCTGAACAGCGTAGCCACACGCGAGCGCGCATGGGACACCGACCCAGATTGATTTATACGAGTAAGAAGTTACAAACAGTCCCTTTAAAAGAGTTTGAATTCAGTAATATTTTCTTACTTAGTGGTCCAGCTGAGGCCTGGAACACATGTCCGACCTGAGCCTCTGGTTTAACTTGCAGAGACACAACAGCTTCACTGGTCAGGTCAAAACGAGTCAGAGAACCACCTCGACAATACCGAATGTGGTCCTTGCCGTTTGTTTTGGATGGGATCACCAAATACTGAAATCCATCAGGGCATGGTTGTGACGTCTCCATCAGCCCATCTCCAAGGATGCCCAGACCCACAACTGTCTTCTCAGGTGCCTTCAGCGTCCAACTGAAGGATCTACTGAACTCTGTGAGGATGGAGGGTTGAATTTCTACTGTTGTAGGGCTGCAGGCGTCCTTAGTGCACTCTGGATTAGAATTAAAGGCAAGAAAAGATGCACAGATGGTTTAACAATTAGAAGAAAAAGAAAGAACAGGGGGGTTTTAGGGGGAGATAGCAGGTCAGCAGTAGATGTCACATAGACGTGGTGTACATCATCTGAAAGCTGGGAACCTGAAGGTTAATTTGAGATGCAGCTCAGCACTGTGTGCCAAGTTGTTCTAGTCATAAATCAAAAATAAACATGAATGAATGAATTGATTATGTAAAATAAATTGTAAAAGTGTATAAGGGCTTAGAACATTATGATAGAAGTATATGATGGCCATTCACATGCTCCATTATGTGTCATCATTTGTTGCAGCAATTTTTGAGTTGATACCATTTGTTACACAGATTTGGTGCTAAATTTAAGTATTTTTTACCACACGAGAATTGATCAAAATGATCAATAATCCCTCCAAAATACCACATTAAGACACCAAGACCTTGAGGAACACCATAGAAAAAGCCATGCTGTGATTTGGTATCAAAAACTATTGAAATTTGTGCAAGAATTGCATTTTTCGGCGATTACATGGCAAGCACTTCTGTTCTGGAAACTGCTCAGAAACCCCCTTATTGTCAATATATCTAAGTAAGCCTAGGTATATTTTATATAAGATATATCGTCTGAATGCCCTAGGGCTCTAGTTTGTGGTTGTAAAGTTTCATGAGGCTGTGATTATCCTAGAGGTCACCACAGCTCATTTTATACAGTGAGATCAAGTCTAAAACAATAGGTCTCACTGCAATGAAATGACTACTATTGGGACTAACATCAACACACATGAATATTTATTGGGCTCATTGGATCCACACGATTCTCAGCTTTACAGTGATACCCAATTTATGTAACTCCAAGACTGTTAAGGGACCCCAGTATGCAGAAATATTCAAATACACCATTTTAGAATAAACCAGAATAGAAAGACTACAAATGAGGCCAGTAAACTCACCAATGGTCTGAGCGATCGTCACATTGTAGGACTGTTCAATCGGCTGGGTGCAGTTGAACAGCAGTTTGACCTCCTCCTCGGGTACCAGAGTCAGAGCGGACTGGCAGGATGTCTGTGTGTCATTCACCCCGCTCACTTTACACACAGCACATTGATCCACCGGCAACGCGGGGGACACCGTCACCGTCACCGTCGAGCCTTTGGCTGGTCGGACCGTCGTCAGTAGGCATTCTGAAGGAACAGATCACAGGGAGTTAGCTGCAAATAGCGTAAAGATGTTGTAAGCTGTGATCAGTAATCTAAAGATGTGCTTTTTGATTAGGTTTAGGAGAACAACATGGAAACAATGCAAAATGAGAGAAACACACACTTTTACATAAGTTTAAATTAGTTTATTTTGCAAAATGTCAAACATTCCATTAAAAGCATTGAATAAAATCTTAAAATAGATACTTAAAAGGTGCAGTGTGTAGGATTTGGTGGCATCTAGTGGTGTGGTTGCAGATTGTAACCAACTGAATACCCCTCCACTCACTCCTCCCTTTCCAAGCGGTAACGTGAGCCAGTCGAGTGAAAAACCACAGTAACGCTGTTCACCTCGCACAGAGACCATCCTTACCATAATAACACTACTTTATGAGCAACGTAGGTCAGACGGCGGCTGGCGGTACCACGGTTTTGCACTCTGCAGCTCACGTTACCACAGTTTCACAAGCGTGTTGGAGAACTACGGTGGCCTTTGGGTAACGTAAAAATGCAAAAGGCTCTCGCTAGAGCCGGTGTTTGGTTTGTCCGTTCTGGGCTACTGTAGAAACACGGCGGAGAAACATGGCGGAGTCCTTGAAGAGGACCCGCTCCCTATGTAGATATAACTGAGTACCCCTCTGCTCACTCCTCCCATTCCAAGACTGGGGTAACGTGAGCCGCCGAGTGCAAAACCGCGATGATGCCATCTTTAACATAATAACACTACTTTAGGAGCAACGTAGGTCAGACGGCGGCTGGCGGTACCACGGTTTTGCACTCTGCAGCTCGTAAAAACGCGAAAGGTACTTGCTAGAGCCAGTGTTTGGTTTGTCTGTTCTGGGCTACTGTAGAAACATGGCGGAACAACCTGGCAGAGTCCGTGAAGAGGACCAGCTCCTTGTGTCCCCCAAAATGTTACACACTGTTCCTTTAAGACTTTTAAAGGTTCTTGAATATAAAGATGCTTTTCGTTGTCTAATATGATTGTAAACTGGATATCTTTGTGTTTTGGACTGTTGGTCAGACACAACTAGACGTCACCATTTCAAAAAGCGACAGACATTTTTCACTATTTTCTGACATTTTGCAGACAAAATGATTGAGAGGAGGATGAGAGGAAGGAATCAGATGAGTGGACATCAGAACACTGTCCAGCTCTCCTGTATAACAATTTAAGGTATCAACTCAACACCTTCAGCAATATTTAGGCTGCAAAAAGGAACAAAACACACACAAACGGTTCGAACAGTTTGCTGTTGACACTTGAGCAAACATGAGGCAACAGGGTGGTATCAGGCACACCTGTCCACATGTTGTGTAGCGCCGGAGCAAAGCAAATTAATTAACTTGACACTATCGTGAGTCACCTGAGCGCTGAGTAAGAGAGGAACTCAAGGTGAACCAGTTTTAAAAAGTAACTGCTGTTTCTGTGATATATGACTCTTAGATGGCGAATTCAAACTTCCCCCTTTAGGGAAATTGCCTTTTACAATCTATGTTACTGTTACGGTTTCATCTGTAATTTGATCACATCAGCAGCTGTAAAGCTACAGTTACTGCAGCTTTAGTTTCACATTTGTACCAGTTTTGGTCCAAACTGTGGCTCCAGCAGCTCGAGTGGCTTTAGGGCCTTTTCTATCTCAATACTTTTATACTTGAGCTCAGCTAGGCTATAAGCCAATAAGTAACAAGAAACTGCAGCACAAATCAACTATAGATTTTAAAAGGTAATTTAGCCACAGTGTCAAGTGTAAATTATCCCGCTTAGTATGTATCTCAGTATGTGTCTTGGTCATAATTCAAAAATAAAACAACTCTAATGGACTTGTATCAAGCTTGTTTGTGTATGTCATGTGTTTATGTTTAAAAAAAAAATATTGGCTGATATATCATTATCATTTTTTTGTTTTTTTAAATGCCAAATATTTATATTGGTATCAGCCCCAAAAAAACTGTATCGGTCGGGCTATATTTCATACTTTAATGCTATTTCTATTGGAATTTTATTAGGAATAAACTTATGTTTTAGAGAAATACATTTTTTGTTTCTATTCTATTGATTTTGCTAAAACTTCTTCTTAAATAAGCAAACCGTAGAAGAGAAAAAGGCAGTATATACCATAAAAAAAGAACAG
>CAKAOH010034641.1:0-10962 GCA_916701665.1 Sebastiscus tertius
ACAGATATGCCCACTTTATGATAATCACATGCAGTTTGGGGCAAGTCATAGTCAAGTCAGCACACTGACACACTGACAGCTGTTGTTGCTTGTTGGGCTGCAGTTTGACATGTTATGATTTGAGCATATCTTTTATGCTAAATGCAGTACCTGTGAGGGTTTCTGGACAATATCTGTCATTGTTTTGTGTTGTTAATTGATTTCCAATAATAAATATATACATAGATTTGCATAAAGCAGCATATTTGCCCACTCCCATGTTGATAAGAGTATTAAATACTTGACAAATCTTCCTTTAAGATACATTTTGAACAGATAAAAAATGTGTGATTAATTTGCAAGTTATCGCTATTAACTACGGACAATCATGCAAATACAAATTTTAATTGATTGACAGCCCTTGTTTAAATGCAACATATGTAAACTGTACAGAATATCATATATAATAGGGACACCTTTCTCTTTTCATGAAGTCCCCTGATGAGAATAGTGTTAGTAAAGTGAAATATTGCTTGTTGATTTACATGATCAAACTGATACCAGCAAGCCAACAAGTTAAAGTTACTGTGAGGAACTTTTAACTGGTTATGAAACAGTCTCAATGTAATCCTGATGCTTCTATGATCCACATCAGTAAACGAGACCATCCATGAGAAGAGTGGCTATTTCGATATAGTTATTCTTAATGCTTATCATCGGTACCACCGGACGCGATTCTGCGCAAAATCAGCCGAAATCATGCAGGTTCACCAGAAACTCCTTCAGCTCAGACTCCAGCGAGGCCTCCTCCGGCCTGCAGTCGGCCAGGAGTCCCTGCTGGGAACCAACACCGACACCACGCTGCTGAAGGCCCAGACCGTATTGCTGAGCCCGCTGAATGGAAGGGAGGAACGGGAGAACCAGAACCAGGACTAAGGGGAGAAGACTTTCAGACCCTTTAAAGGCACTCTGGTAATCGGAGATGCTACTGCTTTTGTCCACAGGGACCGCCAAAATCAACACAAAATGAAAGTTTCCGCGTAGTAACTTTAAAGATTTTACATTTGAAACAAAAGACCATTTAAAATTACATTAAAAAATGTTATATCCGGAAAATCTTAAAAATCTGTTTTTTAAAAAAACCTTTAAAAATCCTTAAAATGCCATAAAAAATCCTGAAAATACTATTGTTATATAATAGTTGCATTTTCTGTAACTTTCTACTTCTACTTGACTACATTTCAGGGGTAACTGTTGTGTTTCTTACTTAACATAACACTCATAGTTACGAGTTATTTAGCAGATAAACATTTCAAATAGAACCCTAATATTAATTTATAACATAGCGGTGCATTGTTAGAGATTAAAATGCCCTGCTGCATATAAAATGGCCTGATATCTGAATACTTCTTCCACCAGTGGCACAAACACACATTGGAGCAGTAAGAGGAGCCCTGCAGGCGTCTTTGACACGTTAAAGCAACATAAAGATGTTTTGGCCTTCTGGTGCAGCGTGGCTCTCAGTAGGAGACAGACAGCTGACAGAATAATGATAATGATCATCCTAAAGCACACCAGAGTGTCCTCATGACATAGACCAGAAGGCCAATAACTGCCGTTAACCACAACCTAAAGTTTGTCCTGCCACCTCATCACAGATGTACGGAGGCCCGGAGAGGCAAGTGAGAAAAAAAAACATCCTGGTGACCCATTTGCGTCTTTATAGGAGAAAAAAGGATAATTTTTCTAAGATCTTTCTGAGATTTTTTCAGCTGTGAAAACAAGTGAAAAAATAGTTTTTGGTGAAAAGAAAAGTTTTGGTCGTGATTTCTTTTTTTTTTGGTTAGCGTAATAAATTGTTTGCTGTTGTAAAACTCATTTCAGCTACAAGAGGCTAAAGTGCACCACTACCCTATGTTCTAAATAGTTTTAATTTCTCCATGCACTCTAAACACAAGGTACATACACTCACCAGCCACTTTATTAGGCACACCTGTTCAATTGCTTGTTAACACAAATAGCTAATCAGCCAATCACATGGCAGTAACTCGATGCATTTAGGCATCTAGAGGTGGTGAAGACGACTTGCTGAAGTTCAAACCGAGCATCAGAATGGGGAAGAAAGGGGATTGAAGTGACTTTGAATGTGGCATGGTTGTTGGTGCCAGACGGGCTGGTCTGAGTATTTCAAAAACTGCTGATCTACTGGGATTTTCACGCGCAACCATCTCTAGGGTTTACAGAGAACGGTCCGAACAAGAGAACATATCCAGTGAGCGGCAGTTGTGTGGACGGAAATGCCTTGTTGATGTCAGAGGTCAGAGGAGAATGGGCAGAGTGGTTGGAGATGATAGAAAGGCAACAGTAACTCAAATAACCACTCGTTACAACCAAGGTATACAGAATACCATCTCTGAACGCACAACACGTCCAACCTTGAAGCAGATGGACTACAGCAGCAGAAGAACACCCGGTACTTGCACTGGCCACTTTATTAGGTACACCTTGTACCAAATAAAGTGGCCAGTGAGTGTATATTGTGTGCTAGTAAATTATGTAAATTAAAACTCACCAGAGGCCTGTACTACGAAGCGAATTTAACATACCCAGGGTATCTTCTCATTATCTGGCTTAACTAACTCTAACAACCGCAATCCCACTAAGCGGTCCTACGAAGCTGGTTATCAACTCGGTAAATCAACCCAGAGTTTCTCCATCTGGTTACGAGCGCCTTCACATTTTACAAAGGAAGAGCAAACTATGTTAGACAAATATGAAGAATCCACAATCCAGACTAATAGTAATACAGTTGAAGCTGCCAACTGCAAGAAGGACAGCTGGAAAAAGAAAAAACTCCCGATGTGTGAATGCGTAAATTAACAGACTTATAATTTAACGGAACACTCAAAAGTCATACATAGTTGTCTAGATATAAATAGCTTTTAGAAGTGTAATGGATGAATGGATTACACTTCATTATGCCCTTTATCAAGGTTACGGCGTGTGTGACTACTTGAACCTTCTTTCAGCTGCGTCCTCATCTCCGGCGATGTGAAACGGACTTGAGAGCTGGATAAATATAAGTCAAAAAATATAAAATAGATATAAAAACGTAATTCAAAGTGGTAAACACCCCCAGCATACAGCCAGCTGTCCTTCCTGCATTTGTCAGTTTAAACTGTGTTGTTTTTATTTTGATTATGACTGTAACGTCTTCATATGTGTGTAATATTATCATATAATCACCACACAGAGCTCTGATTGGTCAGTAAGTGCTGCTTACTGGAACATAAACTGCTCCGGAGCAGGTTAGCTGTTCAGCATCAGTTACCATGGCGATCTGCTCTGGTAAGAAGTGATCCACCTTCGTAGGACGGAAAACCCTGAAGCCTGAAGTTAACTCACTAACGCCAAATCCTGCTTCGTAGTACAGACCCCTGGAAGAAAACATTCATGTTTTTAGTTCTATTTAGAACGTGGGGTTGTGGTGCACTTCAGCGGCTTGTGGCCAAAATGAGTATTACAACAACAAACAGTTGATCCTGACAAAAGGTGAAAGAAAGTAGAAAAATGATCCCGGTAAAACTTTATTTTTCACCTGTTTCACAGATGAATTTTAAGGAACTTTTTTTCACCTGTTCCTAAGTCAGAAAACAGGAGAGAAACCAATTTAGATCAGACTTTAAAAAAAAAAAAAGGATCACGTGAATTTGTTTTTCTCACTTGCCTCTCAGAGCTTCCGTAAAGTTGGGAGCACAAAACTGAAGAAATTGAAACCAGTTGTCTGTCTACAAGATAGAAGTCTTCCAGAATTGTACCTCCCAGATGGGATAAAAAAAATCTTTTGCGTTGACTTGAATGACGAGGCTGAGCTCACTCATGTCTGTGTGAGGTTGCAGATCCTTGTGAAATACGAAGTTAAAGCTCTCAAACAAATAAAGGTGTCGTCTCCCACCCAGTAAAACAGCAAAGTCTCCACCACGGTCTCCACACAATGAAAGGGAGAACGAGAAAAAAAACAGAAACTAAAAAGGGCCCAGACTGATTTTTATGTGAATGTTGACTAAGAATGGTCTCCATCTGTGTAAACCCACTCAAACAGTGACTTCCTGTGAGTAACAGTCTGAAGCCTGGAGCACATCACTGATATTTATCATGCAAGATGGCACACATTCCCAGGGTTACAGTCTGACTGCTGCTGGTCTCCCATTCTGGCTCAGGCCTGCTGAAAGAGACCACTTTTTCACCCAAAACACCAGGATCGGATTTTCAAAGTAGAGTCGGTAAGATTGTTTTCTATTTTACTCGTTGTAGCCGGCGGACAGCCTTCGTTACAGAGATGTTTGAGATATTATTACTCATAGGAGAAGATTTAACAGGGAGGTTACTCAACTTGAATTATTCTCAGTGATTTAATCAGCAAGGTTTCAGCTGAAGTTGAAGCAGTATTTGCTTTCATTCTTAAAGTTTAAGTTCCCAACTAATTGATCATTTGCAGAGTCTTCAGATTCTCCAGATTCTGTGAAACCGGTTAGCAACATGCTAATTAAACAGTGAGAATCTAAATATAGACTTGTGCTAAGAGGCCATATAAACAGCGCACATTGTGATACACAAGT
Source organism: Sebastiscus tertius (assembly GCA_916701665.1). Taxonomy (NCBI): domain Eukaryota; kingdom Metazoa; phylum Chordata; class Actinopteri; order Perciformes; family Sebastidae; genus Sebastiscus; species Sebastiscus tertius. Next base: position 4,599 of record CAKAOH010034641.1, read on the forward strand.
GATAGCTTTTAGTCATTAATTGTATACATTTTAATTGTTCTTAGCAGGTTGCAGTACCTTAGAATGACAATACTATGATTTGTTGTACGTATAATAATTATAAAGTTGAACTAAACTGGCTTGAATTGGTGTAAATCTGAGAAATGTTCCTGCTATACGTTGGATAAGGTGGTGAAGTAAATCACCTTAGAAAAGTATTTTAAATGCCTTTAAAAATTCCTGAAAAAGCAAGACCCCATGAATCTCTCTAAACCTAAAAAAAAATAAAGAATCCTTAAGGAAAACCTAAAACTCCCATGGCAAATTATGATCCATTGCCTTTTACCTTTAACCTTTTAAAATAAAAAAAGTCCCTAAAAAAAACATAAAAACCCTCAAACATCCTAAAAAAAACCTGAAAAAAAACATTTCCCCTAAAACTTTTAAACAAAAAAATCCTAAATAAAAATCCTTAAAATTTTAAACAATAAACTAAAAAACGTGAATATTTTAAAATGCATGAAAAAATCCTTTAAAAATACCTTAAAAGCTATTAAAAAAATAAGAGAAATTTAAAACAAAAAAACAAACAAAGAATCTTCCTCTGCTGCTCTTCATCGGATGGGGGACCGTTTGCAGCAATAACACAAAGAATATTGTGTCCATTACTCCCATCCACGTTAGCTTTGGACCAATAGATACTCTGATTGTGACACACAGCAATAAGTTATGTTAATAACTTAATAAGTTACAATTAAGTATTATTAGTATTTGCTGGCTAAAGGTGAAATTAAGAACAATCCTTAAAGTTTAAGAGCCACAGTTACCAATTAACTGACGATTTCTGGAGTCTTCAGATTCTGCAAAGCCGGTTAGCAACATGCTAATTAAACTGTGAGAATCTAAATGTAGACTTCTGCTAAATGGCCATTTTTTGGATCTAAATAATGGATATAAACAGTGCACATTTCAAGTGATAACTTTTAGTAATTGATTGTATACATTTGAATTGTTCTTAGCAGGTTGCAGTTCCTTAGAATGTCAATACTATGAGACTTGTTGTACTTATAATGATTATAAAGTTGAACTGAACTGACTTGAATTGGTGTAAATCTGTGCAAGACGTTCCTGCTATATGTTGGATAAGGAGGTTTAAATGCCTTTAAAAAATCCTGAAAAAGCAAAACCCCATGAATCTCTCTAAACCTAAAAAAAACCCAACTAAAAATCCTTAACAAAAACCTAAAACTCCCTTGCCAAATAATGATCCATTACCTTTACCTTTAACCTTTTAAAATAAAAAAAGTCCCTAAAAAAGCCATAAAAACCCTCAAAAATCCCCCGAAAAACATTTTCCCCAAAACCCTTAAACAAAAAATCCTAAATAAAAATCCTTAAACGATAAACTAAAAACCGTGAAAATGTTAAAATGCAGTGTGATAAGTGATAACTTTTAGACTACCTTAGTCCTTCACTTCCTTAGAATGACAAGATGATGTTTTGTTGTCCGTATATGATAATAAAGTTGGACTCAACTGAAATGAATTGATGTAAAATCTGTGCAATATATTCCTGCTATACACTGGATACGGTGAAGAATGTATTTATTGCACAAAATATTAAGAAATGGGAACAACAAAAAAAAACTTTTACCAGCGTCCACATTTTTGTGGGAAATTTACAACTTCCTCTGAAGTTTCCATCAGTTTGTCAAAGTCTGAATTTCTCACGCCCTTCTGCAAAAACACGCAAAGTGCTGCCTTTGTTAAAGTTATGACATGATCTTCTTAGCGTCCTTAATTCCATCCCAACAAACTTGAGGAGGCGGCACTGAAGGGAGCAGACATAAAGAGCATGACGGCATCCCTCCATCCTCCTTTCTCTGATATTAACATCTCTTATTCCCAACAGCATCCCTCCATCCATCACAGCAGATGATGAGGTGATTTCGTCCGTCTCCTTATGAATAAATAAATAAATATCTTGGCATGAACGTCACTGTTGAGATTGGAGTTAAGATAGACAGTAAACTTGTCATTTGTTGGCATTATGTCTTCCTCTGTTAAAGCTGTGATATGCTCTCTTTTAAAAGATCAGATTTTGCATGTTGCCGCTGCAAGTTAACGCAACTAAAACACACCAAGCAGTGTTTTTTAGAGTTGCCGTCACCCTCAGCTGTCACCGCGGCTTCCCACGTATTAATGATGCAATAAAAGGCAACACGGGAGGCGCAAGTTACGGATAATTGCAAAGTCATGCTCCGTAGGGCCTGCGTGGTTTATTTGATTAACCTCTAGTGACAGGTCAGATGTTGGGAATATGTTTTTCAGCCAGATGATCACGGGTCATTTATGACCTCCTGCTGAAGGATAATCAATAGCTGGATGGACAGACAGCCAGCCAGCTGACAGTATCTGTCATCGGGGTTGTGTTTGTGTTATGTCTGGTCCTGAGGCGTAGGAACCGGCTGATATCATGATACTACCCAGGCTCGCTGTCACTGTTTTTGACTGGGTGGGTGTTAACGGAGAAATGAAACGGAGAGAAAAAGACAGATTTTCTCACACGCTGTGGCCTCAGTTAAACCCAGTGAACGTTTCTGTTTCTACCTGCATCACTCTCTAATTCTCTTGCAGCAATGACACGGTGGACTGCGCCACAAAATGGCAGAATGTGCGTCAAACGGTCCATTCAAAGAGAGAGAGGAGGGGAGGGAGGAGGCAGGAGGGGGGAGTAGAGAGAGAGAGAGAGAGAGAGAGAGAGAAACAAATGTCATGCGACGCAAACTGTAAAAAAAGCGTCCAATCTGCTTTACAACAGTTTTACAGCACATCCTGGGCCGAGCCTCGCTGGCTGCCTGCAGACAAACCCTCTCTCATATCCGGCCTGCTCGCTGCAGCCTCTCTACCAGCTCTCTGCCATCCTCGCCGGCTGCTGCACTTTGAAACCACCACCCGCCTTGAGCTCCGCAAGGCTGTAAACAAATGCAATTTTGCATTTCCTGTAGTCTAGACACAACTGAGGCAGAGCTGCAGCACTGCTCAGTCATCGTCTGAGGAGGAAAAGAAACGTTTCACAACTGTAAAACAACTGAGATGATAAAGATTTAGTCAGGATGCTAACACGTCTTGACTACACGAAATAACTTCTTTTCGTGAAGAAATGAATATTGGTAAAATGTGTTGAGTTTCATTATTAGACTGATATCAGTCACAAAGGAGGAGATGTGTTTAAAAGACGTAGAGAAGTTGATGGCAAAAAGATTTTATGTTGGAGACGATTTTATGTTGGAAAAAAAAGCAAAACGCCCTAAAAATCTATTTAAAATTCCTTTAAAAATTCCTAAAAAAGCTATAAAAGTCTCAATCAGTCTCTAAAATTGCCCCCCAAAAAACTAAAAATCCTTAAGGAAAACCTAAAGCTCCCTTGGCAAATAATAAAAAATAAGTTTTAAATTTGAATACTCCATAACCTTTAAACCCTTAAACCTTTTAAAAAGTCCCTAAAAAGTCATAAAACCCTTTAAACATCCCCCAAAAAAACCTGAAAACTAAACATTTTCCCATAAATCTTAAATGATAAACTAAAAACCCTGAAAATCTTTAAATGCGTCAAAAAATCCTTTAAAAAAATACATTAAAAGCTATTAAAATCCCTAAATTAAATTCTTACATCCCCAAAATGTCAAAACTCCAATAAAAATGATTAAAGTGTCAGTAGTCAGCATATTTTTGGCATCATTGGGCAAAAATTCCATAATAACCTTTCAGCATATTGTAATTCAAGTGTTCTGAGAGATAACTAGACTTCTGCTCCTCCTCATGGCTCTGTTTTCAGGCTTTAATAAATCTAGCCCATGATGGAAGACTTTGACCAATCACAGGTCATTTCAGAGAGAGAGAGCGTTTCTATTGGCTGTGCTCCGGTCATGTGACCAGAACTTGGCGTTCCTTCACCAGATTTCACAATGACTGCGGCGTCACCAACTTTCTCATTTTACAGCTGAACCGTGCACTACAAGATGATTCTGAAAACATCTGAGGAGAGAAATAGACATTAACGTAACAGAATATTGATTCATATTTGATCAGCGCTGCCTAGTTTGACCATTTGGTCGGAGTTTGCGAGTGATTGACAGCCGGCTCTCATAGACTCAAATCAGCTCTTACTGCTTGTTTTCCTCCGGTCTGTGAAATCTTGCAGATGCCGTTAGGAGCACCGGAGGACACAGAGGCACATGATTTTTTTTCAGGTTACCTTTATCATGTACTACTGTCACAATATAGCGACCGTTTTATAAAAACTACTTTTTTTGATCAGATTTGCTCCAATCTCGCCTACTTCAGCTTTAAAGAGAAATTCTAAAAAAAAAAAAAAAAAAAAAAAAAAACTGGAATCTTAAAAATCTTTAAAAATACCCCCAAAACCTAAAAATCCTAAAATTTCGTAAAATCCCTTAAAAAATGGACTGCAAATGGGCCTTGAGTTTAAATGATTCAACCACATAAGGTGAAGAATGAACCACCAAGATCCCTCAAAACCCTGAATGTTACAAACATTACAATCTCTTACTTCTTCATGATGTACTGTTTACACTCCTTTAAAATTAAATACATTTTTCCGGCCTTTTATTTTTATTTTTCTCAATATCCAGACAGTGAACGCGTCGTGTCTTTGAGGTGTGTAATTTGTCCCGCTGCTGCTCTGTTCTGCTGCGCAGCCAAACGAGAAGGAATCAAAGAGCCTTCGGAGAGATGATCATTGATTTAATCACATCATCAACTGCAGCCACTTCAGGGGCCAAAGTAGCTAATCCATAACCAGCCAAACCAGATTCACGCCAACGCCTGCAATCATAGCTAAATGGGGATCAGGAGGTGTCAGCGCAGGATATCAGCTTCTATCACGCTCACGTGTGTTATGAAGTGTCTCGGCATCGATCAGGGATAACAACTACATGTCCATCGACCGCATAAGACATAACTGTATCGACAAGAGAATTAGAGGGATAATTGTTCCTCTGTCATCTAACTCGAACATGACCGTCCTCCTCCACCTCGTCCTGAAGGTGTGTGTGTGTGTTTTCTCTGAGCTGTCTGACATCAGGGCTCTCTTGAAGTTAAAGAGTCATCTGTTGTCAGAATATCACTAAAATAACCTTTATGTCGACATATCTCAGACAAGCTAATTGAAATGGACGTGCACTATTAGTGGATTTATGTTCAGGTAGTGTTCATTATTTGGATGTTGTTTTCAGTTAAATATCCAGCGGTGGAAGAAGTTCTCAGATCGTTTTACTTCAGTAGAAGTATCAACACATTCATGTAAAAACACAGCATTTCAAAATAAAAGTCCTCAAAATCCTCCAACAGTAAAAGCACAGAAGTATTATCAGTAAAATGTTCTTAAAGTATCAAAAGTTAAAGTACTCGTTCTGCAGAAAAATGGCAGATTGGTAGTACTGATGCATCAATGCTAGGGCTGTCACAGTTAATGTGATAATAACGCGTTGACTAATTTCTTTAGCGCATTAACGCAATCAATCTTTTGGAGGTTGTAGCGGGCTCCTGAGGAATCCGCTGTTACTAACCATGTCATGCTAGCTTGTGGAGAAGGAGGCTAAATAACAATCCAAACTTATACGCTAAATTTTGTGCGAGGAAAAACTGGCATGGCCTTTTTGAAATGGGTCCCTTGACCTCTGACCTCCAGATATGTGAATGATATGAACCATGTGAGAGGTTTAGAGCTGAAATGTCTCTCTGATGGAACTGCTGCTAACACCAGGTAGACATCTGACACATGACAATGAGCCTCAACTAGACACTGATTATTTTTTGTAAGAGGTCACAAACCAAACAGGTTGGGTATTTAGGAAATGTAGTTAAGAGAGTGAAAAGTACAATATTTGCCTCTGAAATGTCAACACAGTCTCTCGGCAGTTTGTGTAATAGTCACAAAGTTTAATCTATGTGATTCGTGTACATAGACGCAGATTTCCTTTTTTTTCGTGACGTTCAGTGCGACTTTCAACAACAACATTTTCATGCGTTTTCCTATAAATGTCCAGCAATAAATAAAACTACTTAGTTAGGTTTAGGAAACAAACTTGGTTAGGCGTAAGCAACAAAACTACTTAGTTTGGTTTAGGAAAAGATCTACTTGGTTAGGTTTAGGCAACAAAACTAATTAGTTAGGTTTAGGAAAAGATCAACTTGGTTAGGTTTAAGCAACAAAACTAATTAGTTAGGTTTAGGAAAAGATCAACTTGGTTAGGTTTAGGCAACAAAACTACTTAGTTAGGTTTAGGAAAATATCGACTTGGTTAGGTTTAGGAATAGATCGACTTAGTTAGGTTTAGGAAAATATCGACTTGGTTAGGTTT
>CAKAOH010034642.1:0-22632 GCA_916701665.1 Sebastiscus tertius
TTTCAGACATTTTCAGATATTTTTTTCAGACATTTTCAGATCTTTTTTTTCAGATATTTTTTTTTCAGATCTTTTTTTTCAGATCTTTTTTTTCAGATCTTTTTTTTTCAGATCTTTTTTTTCTGATCTTTTTTTTGGACATTTTTTCAGATTTTTTTTTTCTGACATTTTTTCAGACAGTTTTCAGATCACACTATACTATAATTTTTCATCATTTATGACATTTTTGAGTGGCTTCAACCCCATATTTCTTGCACAGTTGGATTTGTTTCGTAACAGTTTACTCTTGGGGCCCATCCCCCTTAAGTTTCACTGGTTGCAAAGGTGTTTAATGTTTTAAATGAAAGCAGATAGGTTCTATTTCTACATTTCACGTTCACGTTTTAAGTTTATTTTATGTTTTCATCGTACAGATCAGGTTCTGTATGCACTGCATGCAGAATAGCCTTCATCATTTATATTAGGGTAGGATACATAGATATTTGTAAATACACAACTTCCTAGCTATAGACAGGTATTTTTTTCATATCCAGTAGATTATAACTGTATGTGAGTGTGTCCCTGAACAGTTATAAAACATATACTGATTAGAAAAGTGCTCCAGATAAAACGTGGAAATTTAAGGCACAAGACAAACTCTAAAATGTGGCTTTCAGTATGAGAACCAGATGAAATGTATAAATATACTGTATGGAGCAATTAGTATTCATTACCATATCATTCTGTTCACAACAGACACACTTCTATTACTGGCCTTGTCAGTACACTAGATACACTAGGTTCCTGATAACACATTACATGATTTTTGGGTACCAAATTTGTTCAATTGTACTCCAGTGTGACCATCTACACGTATCAAGTTTAGTCTCGTTTGACAATCTGGGGCCTAATCGTTGACGTGGAATCCCCACTCAATTTCTGGCTCATCGTCGAGGCGCATCACAAGGTAGGACACCAACTGGAAGAGGTTCTGCCATAGGCCCAAGAAGAGGTACAGGTAGAAGTCGCTGACGTCCATTTGGCAGTGTATCCCTGAGTAATTCATATCACACACGCACTCAAAACTGTTCACGTAGTTGACACAGAAGCCTCCGTTCATACATGGGTCTGAGGCACATTCATCCACATCTTTCTCACACCTGGAAGGAAACATAAGGACAGAAGGGTTATAGAACAAAAATGAGAAATGGCACCAGGTAAAACATAACTCTAGAAAGTTAGGGCTATCCCATACAAACTGACAGAGCGTTTATCTGCCACAAGAGGCGCTGTGGTTAAGCCATAGTGGTGGTGGGCCATTGTAATAGTTGTGAGGGAGAAAATAGTGTCGTGAAAGTGTTAAAAATTGACACAATTTAAAGTCCAAATGGGAAACTTAATCCTGTAGTAATATATTTTTGGCCACTTGAGGGCAGCAGGAACAAGCTCCAGTGACATATTATTACCTTTTAAGTTGATATGTGAATTTGTTAGCAAACAGTGTCTTATTTGCACATAGCATTTATTTGAAGTTGTGCCTCTGGCCACCTGATCAATGTAAGGCAATATTCACTCTTTTTTTTAGCTCTGTTTTTGGTCTCCACTAAATCCTGTGGGAAATATCTGGACCTTTAGCTGCTAAATGTTTCACTGTGTTCACCAGCTAGTTGCTAACTTTGTCTTTCTGCAGTTTGGTGCTGAACAGGTAGCATACAGTGAGTTTTTAGAGCTGTTTTCAGCAAAAGCTGCATCTAAAATGAACACTGATGAGAGCGTTGAGAGTGAACGAAGACAGACAAGTTGGTGGCTGTAAAGCCAAAACAATGAACTGAACTACAGAGTTGGGTAATAATTTTCTGTGAGTTTGTCAATTCAAACGATTCATCCATCCATTCATTATCTGTAACCACTTATCCTATTGGGGGTTCAATGTTATTATAAAAAAATTGACGATAGCAGATTTAAGAACAGGCCTGGCTGGTTTTTGTTTGCCTGAATCATGACCCTGATTTTAGGTCCCAAGTTTCTCATCTGTAGAGGTATTTACAAATTCATTTACTGGCAATTATGCTGTGTTTAAAACCAAGAAAATTATTCCAATTAATTTAATTTTCAAAATGTATCACAGACTTATCGATATATCAAATCTGAGTGGCCTTGTCTGGATATCTAGAGACCCTATGTGAGGCCATTAGGAGTTGAACCCCAAGGTTGAGAAACCGCGAGGTCAGCAAAGAGGATTAAATATTAATATGCAGGTCTTACCACTGTCCCGTGAAACCAGGCAGGCAGTAACAGGCGTTGTCTGCTTCGGAGCAGTTCCCTCCATTAAAGCAGCTGTAGTTCCATCTTGTACCCGTGCATGTGGATACAGGCAACTGAGGAAGTCTTAACAGATAAAAGAACACAACAATAAATGTCAGATTTCAGATTGGCACAGGTGGATTTAATATTTACTGGGATAGTGAAACAATGGAAATGAGTTCATTTTTAGTATTTTACGTAAAAGCACTTACGGATTGGTCTCAATGTACCATGGGATTTCAGGAATTTTCTGCCTATAAGAGACCAGTTTATATTTTATATATATATATATAGAGAGAGAGAGAGATATATGCTACTTTAAGCTTGGTGTCACAGAGATATTAACAAACTCTGAAAGAACTCACTCGCAGTATTGGCCCGTCAGATTATGAGGGCAGAGGCACGCGTAGCTCTTGAAACCTTTGAGGCACATGGCGCCTTTGCTGCAATTGTTGTTTTCACACATGTCAACTTCCACTTCACACTGTTTACCGCGGTACTCTGGCTCACACACACACTTGAATCCCTCAGGTAGGTCGATGCAGTCGCCGTGGATGCAGGGGCTGGAGATGCAGGTGTCTGTCGGGTCTTGACACAGTGGCCCCTTCCACTCAATGGGACATGTGCAATGGTGCAGGTCAAACATGTCCTCACACACACCTTCGTTATTACAAGGGTTGGGTGCACACACATTGGCTCCCCAGCAGCCGTAACGTAGGGCAGCGTTGCCGTTTATCCTCGCAAACTGCTCCTCCTGAGGTCTGGGGAAGTTCAACTCTGTGTCCAGGTGGAAAGGGAGAGGAAGGCCTCCGATCTCCACCAGGCCCAGACAGCCAGACAGGTTCACTCCGCTGTCCAGACTCAGTCCCCCCAGGAAAATGTCTGCTCCCTCCTTAAGAAAATCCATGTCCCTCACAGCTGTTCTGGATACGCTTAGCTCTTTCTTGCCTCCATCCACAGCCACGATCCACCTGGAGGTCGAGAGTGTCTGGTTCTCCGTGCTGAGCTCCACAGTGTGCCACTCTCCATCACTGATTGGACCCTTGCTTTGAACTGTCACCTTGCTGGAATCAGCCCCCGCCTGGAGCTCCATGACCACATGAGAGTCCAGGAGGGAGACGGTGAGGTAGTCCGAGTCCTTTTGTGCATGCAGTAAAGTGGCAGCGGACTGTCTTGTGCGGAAGCTGAGGGAGACACTGTTGAGGCTGCGCTTGATCTTCCCATTGCTCCGGTAGTGCAAAATACTGCTGTCAACCCGAAATGTCACGTTGGACAAACCTGAAGGAGAGAAATGGAAGAGACTTGAAAAAGTGAAATGAAATTTTACTATTTACTGTATTTTTCCCATTCATTTAATCTATTCGCCATTCTTATTATAACTCATCCCTGCTGAACATTAAAGCCTCTCAAAACTTGGTTTCAAATCTTAAAGAGTAACTTAACACCAGGCTGTAAAGCGATTACTGCCCTCTCTCGTTTCAAGCCTGTTGCATCTGTAGCCACGCCCACTGGTGATGTCACAGTGCCCTAAAGTACACCTGTACATCACTATAAAAAGACAGAAAGTGAAACCAAGAGGTCATCAAAGTCAAGCTTTTCAGGGTCTATTAAGTTAGTCTTTAAGATTTTTCGCACAACATTAAATACTCAGGTCTAATAGCAAACAATCATCTTTGTTATTATTTATGTTTGCATGAAAATCTGCTTCATCAGGACTGTGTGAGTTGGTTTTATTAAACTTGACTTGCGGTTGCCTGGCAAAATAAGCAATAACCCGACAACTGTGATCACGCTTTGATGAAAGCATTGCTCAATGGTATTATGTGAAGTCATCTTTTTCCAACTGAGCCCATTTTAAACCAGTGAGAAGAGCACGGACAAAAACAATATGAATATTAAAAAAAATATATGTAAAAACTGTTCCAACTTTGGCAAAACATTGTGTGTTCATGTAGGTACCCAGCGGTCAAAGTGTCAAGTTAATTTTAAAAATAAGTTTGATGGGTTCAACTTTTTATTTAGGGCAGTTTAAAACATGATTGTCTTGTTCTGTCTGTTAAAGTGCACAACAGAAAAAACAAACCATGGGTAAACAGCATATTGTTCATCTATTGGGTAATTGGCGGTGACGTGACATCGAGAAAAAGGCTTCCAAAATGTGTCAGTAATAACACAAAGAGAAAAAGAGGAGATCTGCCTTTGAATGCAGAAAAGTGAGAAAACTAATTGTAAACATGTGTTGCAAAATACAACCACTTGATGGCATGGAAAACTCAGGGGAAAAAAAGGCTCGGGCTGGCAGCTACTCTGGATCAACGGCTCCCCTCCTTTTCTCTTTGTGAACATGTGACACCTCCGGGAAGACCTGTCATCATAAACTCCCACAGGCACTTGGCGGTAGACTTAATCTGACCGGGGATTACCACGTCTTAGAGGAATCCTATGTGGGATCCCTGCCTCAACTGTTCCCCTCTGTAATCAGCCTCGCTGTAATTAATCAGTGCCCGCGCACTGCAGAGAGTCCCTCCAGTGGGTACAAACCAAGACCGGAAATGGGCTTATACATTTATTATGGATCCTTTTTCTTGGGAATGTCTTTACGTGTCAGGGTGGATATACACATTATACTATTCATAGCATGGATCCTATCCTTTTCCATTCTTAGAAAGCCACTTAGACTTTTTTAGCCCATGTATTTTTAAGACAATGTTCTTTCTAAGACAGGAATAGTGCAGCGACAACAGGTCCTCATCTCAAGACACTCACACTCAAAGCCCTGAGAGCGGGGTTGGCAAACAGCAGCGGCGGGGCAGGGAGACAGCTCGCACCATTTCACTTCCTCACAGCGCTGCCCTGCGGTGTTGGGGGGGCAGTTACAGATGAAATCGTCCCACATGGAGTAACACACTCCACCGTTGAGACAGGGGTTGACCTAATGAAGAGAAAACAAACCCGAGTAAATGAAGCCTATAGCCTCCAGTGTCCTCATTATTAGTGCAGATAAGGAATGAAAATATGTCACAAGCTCATTAAAGACAACATAATGACTCACAGCACAGGCATTGTCACTGCTGCATCCTTGTGCAACATTGATGAGTTGCGCCAGGCTGTAAGATCCCACTGGAGTTGCAATGGCATAGAACTGCAGTCGTTTTCTGTTAATCCTCAGATCCTGGACACATCCCTTAAAGTAGCCACCAAACGAGGCAGAAGCCCTTGAGTCTGGTAGTCCACCAACAAAAACCAAATCCCCGGGGTGGGCTCGAATGAGCCTAATGGACATAGAGCCCTGGCTTCGGGCTGACTGGAACAACGTGGCCACCGTTCCTTCCAGCTTCACAGTCACCAGATGGAAATGTCCGTCATTGACCGCCTCCCGACCAACAAGGGTCTCAAAGTTGTTGACCTGAACTTTGACCCTGCCCTCTTCCAGCCACAGACGGAGGTACTGGCTGGTGCTGTTGGCCAGGATGAGGAGCAGGCTGCTGGACTGTCTGGTGCGAATGAACATGGATGTAGTCACAGAATCATCTGGGTCATCATCCAATGAAAAGGACGCATAGCTCTCCAGGTCTTTGTTTCCGAATCTTGCTGTGATATACTCTGCATGGGCACAGGGAAGAGAGAGAAAAGGCCATGACAGTCAAACTTAAACAAAACTCCATGAACAGTGCATCTTAAAGGAATAGTATGACATTTAGTAAAAAATGCTTAAACACTTTCTAAACAGTCAGATAAGAGGAGTCTTATGTCTGTCCATTAAATATGAAGCTACAGCCAGCAGCCGGTTAGCTTAGTTTAGCTCCATCCAGGAGTCTCCACTGGTTGCCTGGCAACTGCTCAGAGCCAAGAAATAGCCCAGTAAATAACCCCCCGTAAAACGATAAATTGTCGTTTTTACACTTCGTTTCTTGTGACTAATGAGATACAACTTGTTAATAAATGAGTTTAAATCATAGACTGTATATAAAGATGGACGATGCATCTCCACTTCCTCCCACTGTACAGAAGTGAAGCCAAAATGTCCCGGATACGGGAGCTGCCATCTTGAGATTTTTACATCATTTGGAGCCAGAGTCTGAGCGGTAGTGATCGGTCGGTGGAGCCGCGGTATCGAGGTCACCTGCCCGTACCAATCGCAAGCAAAGATCGGCCACAGCTTGTTAGTGAGAGAGACTCACAGCTGTCAATCATGACATCTCACTCCTTTTTTATAGCATCAAATAACTAATTAAAACCAACCTTACCAGAAAAATTAACACTGGTACAGACATCAGTGTGATAAGAACTACCTAAAATGACAGAAACCGTCTTTGGAAAAAATGTATTTGACGTGTACTTTTGACTTTTTAGTCGTCCCATGTCCCATCCGCTAATATGGAGGGGGTTGGCTTTATGACCTATACTGCAGCCAGCCACCAGGGGGCGATCAAGATGTTTTGGCTTCACTTTTGGGGAGCTGTCATGTTGTACATCTTTATATACAGTCTATGGTTTAAATATTCAGTTTCTCCCTGTTTCCGGTCTTTATATTAAGCTAAACCAACCTGGCTGGAGCTTCATATTTAATGGACAGACTTGAGAGTTGTATTGATCTTTCATCTACTGTATCTCTTTGCCAAAAAGCGAATAGCGTATTTCCTGCAGCTATCAATATTATGGACCATGAACTTAATAAAAGCCTGTTTTGACAGACAGGTGAGGTTATGGACTATTTCCAGCATTGTTTTGGCGATGAAGAATGCTCTCTGTTTGGTGACAAGAAGCTGCTGCTGGGGAAACCAATCAACCAACCAACCAACAAAAATGCCTCTCTGTGGCGCGAGTCCATAAGACTCTCAGATTTGTCAAAGTGAAGGCATGCAGGGTGAGCAGCTCAAACCCACGTTTTTTTAATCCTCAACCCAGGTGTTGCTGAATGCCACCTAATTGCATGACTGTGTGGCTAAACATGGTGCTATTTCTACTGACTCAGTAAGCTCCTTTAAAGTCTACTGACTAATTTTATTAACCTGCTTGGTGGCTCTCTTTGTAGCTAACCATTGAGATTTGTGCTCTGGGGTTGAACTTGACCTGACCTGTAGCATGTCTTCCAGTAATTCTATTTAGACAAGTGTCATTACATGTCTACGTACAGTATATCTGTTCATACAGGTAAGCATTCGGGTTTACGCAAATCTAATCCTCATTAAAAACCTATAACAGCAATGAGAGCTACACACCATACACAAACACATCAAAACTCAGTTTCATCATCCTTGGGTATTTGTCTGATATAGCCAGGCGGCATTGGTTCTAAAAAGTGAAGCCAATGGAAGTGCTTTAAACCTGAGTTCTTTCTAATAGCCGGCAGGGGGCGACTCCTCTGGTTGCAAAAAGAAGTCTGATTATATAGAAGTCTATGAGAAAATGAGCCTACTTCTCACTTGATTTAGTACCTCAGTAAACATTGTAAACATGAGTTTATGGTCTCAATCGCTAGTTTCAAGTCTTCTTCAATACAGCATGATGTTCATTTAGTAAATTATGGTCCCATTTAGAGTCGAATTGGCAATAAAGAAGGGTATGCTTTAGGGCGCGGCTACCTTGTGATGGACAGGTCGCTACCACGGCGTTGTTCGGTCTGGGACTAGTCCATATTTTTGTCTTACAACTTTAACCCTTTAAAAATGTCTTATTCAGCGTTCAGTTGTACTTAGCTCCACCCTTTCATGTCACTTCTGATTGCAAAAAAACATGATGACGACGGCCAAAATGCTGAACTCAAGGCTTCAAAACCGTAGTACACAAACCCATGGGTGAAGTCATGGTGACTACGTCCACTTCATATATTCTATGGTCACAGCCCCACTATTTTATAAATTAAATAACATGTCTTAGAGGTGTAAGGTTCTAAAAGTGGTGATGCCTCCTCAAAGTAAAAAAAAATAAAGTTAAGCTCTTATTTTGAGAGGTAACTTAAGTTTGTTCAAGTTTTCTTAGAGGAAAGAGGCAAAAAGTAAGGAAAGATTCTGGGAACTGAACCCACTGGTTGCAATAATTTGGTGCTAGTGTGCGTGTATGTCTTACCATCTGCACAGTTGTTTCCTTCATATGGCCTGTGGCACTCACACGTGTAGCTCCTCCACCCCTGGCTCACACAGCGCCCTCGGTTCTGACACGGGCTTTCATCGCACTTGTCTTTGTCGCTGCATCCCTCGGTGATGTTTTGCTGGGCATCTGAATCTTCTGGCACTACAGCAGGCAACACCAGAAGCGAGTCTACAAACACATCTCTGAAGCATCCCAGAAAAGCAGGCAGGTAGTCTGCTGATTCAACCGCTGCTCTGCCCGAACCCCAGTTCCCCCTGACTGCTCCTATGAAGAGGCTTTGACGAACTGTTCCTGGCTCGGGGAGAGCAGACGCTTGCTCAAGCAGCTGGACTTCACCCCTGGAGTCTCTGGTGCAGCTTCCTTCGGTGCAGAGCAGCCTGATGAGGCTGACCACGCCACCCAGTGATGCTTCCACTGTGTACCACTTGTTGTCGGACAAGTACTCCGGCAGCTCCTGAACCAGCGTGCTGGAGCCTTGACCTCTCAGGCTGCGCAGGCAGAGACGCCCGTCCATCAGTTCAATGCTGAGGAGCAGGTCATCCACTCTGCGCTGCAAGAGGGTACCGACCGGCCTCGCCGTCCTGAAGCTGAACGTCACATTAAGAGGAGCCTCTGGGTCTAGAAGCTGAGTCTCTATGTACATGTAGCCTCGTGACTCAAATGAGAAGACGGTGAAGGTCTGGCATCGGGGGCCTACGAAGCCAGCAAGGCAGATGCATGTATAAGCGTGCTGATCATTGACAAGCAAGGGAGAGCATATTCCTCCATTCTCACATTGGTTGTCATCACAGCCTGAAAGTGCAGTTGTGCAGTTCTCTCCTCCATATAGGCGCCCATTTTGGCTTTGTTGGGAGCAAAGGCATCTGAATCCTCCATTGTGGCTCTCACATAGACCCCCATTTTGGCATGGCTGCTGTTCACATCCGTTGACGTCCTCCTCGGAGAAAGTGCCTAGGGAGACAAATACAATCCAATATTAACTTCTCAAAAACAATGAATCAATAAAACTTAAACTGCATGTACATTTTAAACATGTGTCAGTGAGGTTCAGCGTACAGTCACAGATATGTGTGTAGAAGCAAACTAAAGATGAGAAACCAAAACAACAAAACATAATAACTGCTTAATTTAATTTAATTTATTTTATTTTATTTTTATTCTATTTAAAAAGCTAGAATGTAAATCAACTGTACAAATGCATGTTGTGCATTACATTATACACTTGTTGGACACTTCAGCCAAACAGTATTTCAAAACATGACAATGATCAGGTTAGATGACAATTAGGACAAACTATTTATTTTTTTAAACAACTTATCTTTAGCTATAATGACTAACATATGATAAGCATTTGCAAATAATATCTAATTACATACTGTATCCAAACATTACCCGCATAAAGCATCCATAACATCCACACATGCACGCTGAATCTCAACATTGTCCTCAACAAGTCCTCCGAAATTAATAAATGTTTGGCAATATCTTCATTTCAGGTCAAATACAGGTGGGGAGTTCTTGTGTGTGCAGCTCCATCTTCAGCTCTGCTCCTCTGTGCATGTATGTGTTTACTGATGTGCGCGGGATCAGTGCAGGCCAGATAGAAGGGATTAGGCTAATGCACTTACAATGTGGTGGCGAAGGGAGGGGTGCATCCAGGTGGCTAATTTGAGCTACACCAAAAATCCTCCATAGACGGAAGTGTGATGAAAACAATGGGATGTGAGAGATAATGAACCTTACCAAAAACTGAAATTCAGTTTCTCTTTATTACAACTTCAGTAGGAAATATTCCCACAATTCAACCATAAATACACACCCTGAAAATGGGCATAAACATCTTTATACACATGGGCACATGCACGCAAACGTGTACTACAAGGCGTGTCCTCAATTGAGTACTTTGGCTGCAGCAGTTGGCTGGACTGAGGCCCGGTCTTTCAAAGAAGTAAACTGGTACTTCTAATCTGGCAAGAACCTCTGCCGTTAAAACGTTACTGACGTCATCACTAGTAATTTACCTGAAGAGACCTAAGAGCTTTCAATTGGCTCATTAATAATACTTAGTGTTCTTTTTAGAGTTGTTCTGGCTCAGGTTTTTATAATGGCACGCACGGTTTGTTATGGCCCAGGATTTATAAGAGCATATGTTCATTTTGGAAGTATGTGTAAGTGCAAATATAGCCAGTGTATTTGCACACATATCTAAATCTATAGATAGACTCATAGGATAAACCTTGAGTTAAGACCAATGGTATATGGTATATGGAATAAGTATCATATATATGACTTAAGTAACAGTAGCACTACCACAATTTAAAAATACTATGTTACAAGTTAAATTCCTGCATTCATAACCTTACTTAAGTAAAAGTAGGTAAGTGCTATCACAAAATGTAGCTAAAGTTTAATAGTAAAAGTATATCATAAAAGTACTCTATGAAGCCAAAATGGGCTCTGTCAGTGTTACATAATTATATATTATACTACTAAAGTATCATTAGTGGTGTGTTAACATATGTAAGCAGCATATTAATGTTGTGACTGGCTGCATTAGAGGTAATTCTACTCATTATTATGTTGGGTGGTTTAATTTACTGTATTTCACATGGTCAGGTTTTTTTAAATATTCATTTGCAAAGTACTATAACTCTAGCTGTCAGACAAATGAAGTGGAGCGAAAGGTATAATATTTTCCTTTTTGTGGAGTAAAAGTATAAAGAAACAAAACTTTAAAATACAAATATAATAAGTAAAATACAAGTAGGCCTGCGTCAGAATTGTATTCAAGTATGCTACATACTGTATGACCGTACATGTAATCACCGTATGACCCTGTAAGATCTCACTTGTAGGTCTATAACTGCACTGTGGAATATTGCACAAGCAAAAATAATGACCCATAAAGATCATCTCAAATAAAACAATGTTTAAATCATAAGTTTATGAAGGAAGGAAAATATACATAAATCTCCTATAATTCTCGCTATAAACATTAACCATCATTTACAAAACACGTATGTACAATATGTTTTCCTTCTCCATTTTAAAACTCTGATCATAGACAGTTTTTTTCTTATAATACTGCAGACGAAAGATAAAATTTAACTAGTTGTCAGAGTTTTCATTGGCTTTAAAATTTGTATTTGTCACTTAAAGCTTTCTTAGATTTTTTTTGGTCTTTGCTTTTAATTTAAAGGTCCCATATTATAAAAAAGTGAGATTTTCATCTTTTTTTATTATAAAGCAGGCTTAAGTCCTATATAAATACTGCGAAAGTATCGAAACACTCAATCCACAGGGAAAAACACACAGCCCGTATTCAGAAACTCTGCATTTGATACAAGCTGTCAGGATTTCTGTCCTTTCGTTATGTCACAAATATACAATATTTAGACCCTTTCCACAGCTTTAAACGTAAACATTCTAAATGTGTACCAGTTTATTTCCTGGTTGCAGTGTATGTGAATGTCATCAGCTGACAGGAAGTACACATGGACCCAAGCTGTTGCCTAGCAACGAAATTCTGTTGCAATTCCGTCAAAATGCACTAAAACGGAGCGTTTCAGACAGAGGGTAAATACAGGCATATTCGGGCAGACAGTATGAGGAAAATAAAGGGTTTTTTTTACATTACAGCATGTAAACATGTTCTAGTAGAAACCCAAAATACAAGTATGAACCTGAAAATGAGAACAATATTGGACCTTTAACTAGTTTTCATTGGCTTTAAAGTTTTTATTTGTCTGCTTATCCAGAATTTTTTATATATATATTTTTTTTAAAGCTTTCTTAGATTTTTTGTGTATTTGCTTTTAATTTAAAATAATGAATACCTTGAATATTTTTGCCTTTCCTTTAGAGCTGTAATGATTAATCAATTAGTTGTCAGCAATCAAATTAATCAGCAACTATTTCGATAATCAATTAATAATTTTTTTTAAGAGAAAAAGTTCTTGCTGCATACTTGAGTAGATGTGTATAGTTGCTTTCATAGACATTATACAGTATATATGTGGTTGCTTTCCACCACTGTAAAAGACTGAGTTACTGCTATTAGCTTCCAGACTACATTACC
The DNA here is from genome assembly GCA_916701665.1 of Sebastiscus tertius. Classification (NCBI taxonomy): domain Eukaryota; kingdom Metazoa; phylum Chordata; class Actinopteri; order Perciformes; family Sebastidae; genus Sebastiscus; species Sebastiscus tertius. The sequence continues at coordinate 12,455 of CAKAOH010034642.1, forward strand.
CATGATGCCCCTCGTCTCATGAACCCTCTCCTGAACCGTGTGATACGTTGTCCGACATCTCTGCAGGATGGAACGGTTGGGCCATTACAGACAGATACTCACGAAATGATCATTCCTACGTCTATTTTCCACATTACCTGCATCAGTCGGAGTGTACAGTGCTTTATAAGCACGGCTCGTATCTTTAAGGTAAGATTTATAATAAAAAAACATCCGGATGTAACGGTAGACGGCTATTTCCGGGTAGCAGTAAGGGTCGTTTGTCACAACACTCCTCGGAGGGGGGCCAGGCCGTCACACTGAATAACATGTTGGGGGTCCTCGAGGTGGAGAGAGAGACACAATCTGCAAATGTCTTGAATTCAGGATAGCAGTGAGGTTATTAGCTTAACATCTCCATCAGGCCCGTGTTATCTATTGTAACTGTTAGCTATTCTTTCTGCTTTGTTTTAATAAATGGGAGAAATACACCTCAAACGTTCGCAATAAGTCGTTATTGTGCTTCTTTTCATGCACAATGTCCCCTTCAAGAAGAGCTGTTAAAGTGAAGTACATTTACATGCTAAACCATTTGCCTTCTTGTATTAGGAATGTCATGGTACCATAAATCTAGTAGTCGATACCAATACCAGTGAATTTACACGATTCTCGATACCAATTCGATACCACGGTAAAAAAACCAATAAATCCCATGTAATTCAACACGCACTCTTTTATTAAAACATTTGAACATTACAAAAAACAGAGGCATGTAGCCTTTAAGTAATAAATAAAAATAAACATCTATTAAAGGGACTGTTTGTAACTTTCAGAAATTCCTTGTTAACAGCGACACCTGTGGCCGTTACGTCAACGAAAGTCAGCGTCAGGGTTTGCGCTTGAACGAGCATCGCTCAAAACAGTGAGGCGATACACGCCAGCTAAAACCACAACATCACTCTATATTTCACCTGCTTGGCAGTAATGTTAGCTGACCAGACGAAGATCTCCCAGCATGAATCACTGCTGATCCTTGTGTTGGCTTTTCCTGCCTCAGCCTCCGGAGCTGAAGAAGGAAGAGTAACGTTATGGTCTGCGAGCGCGCCCGCAGGGAGACACCGGCCCCTGGTCGGAGACGGTAATGTTTCTCTTCCTGCTTCAGCCCTGCTTTCTCGCTGCGGAGCCCCGTCACTTCACAAGACACAGGAAACCTCTGTTGGTCTGGAGGAGCTGCAGCATTTATTTCTGCACAAACGTCCACTGTACATGTAGTCATGGACAGAGTTAGCACATCCATGTTCAATCTCAACACTGTTTGTATTCCTCTGGTTTTTCAGGAGTAATTCATGGTCGCCCACCGATGAAGAGAAAGCCTTGTAATCCGCTGCGTCCCAAACGCAGCAGGCAGGTCAGCGCCAGCGCGAGCAATGAAGATGCTACAGAGCTGGGCACTGTGCTGGGCTCCAACGCCCAACCGAACTTTGAAACCGTCCTAGAGTCGACCTCACAGATCAGGAGCTTGGCCATGTCGCAGCACAGTCACAACCTCCTCAAATTCTTGAATGAGGACCGGACCCGACAGAGGTTCTGTGATGTGTCGGTGTCTGTGGGTGGGACGCTCTACAGTGCCCACAAGGTGGTGTTGGCCCATGGGAGCAGCTACTTCCATGCTGAGCTGTCCAAGAATCCTGCTACAGCGCACGTGACTCTGGACCATGTGGAGGACTCTGTGTTCCAGCACCTGCTTGGCTTTTTGTACACCTCTGAGTGTGCTGTCGCAGAGACGGACCTCCCGGCTCTAACTGAAGCGGCCCGATTCCTGGACATGATGGATATACTCAAGCTGCTGTGTGAAGAAGGGGGCAACAACCCAGTACGTGTGATCCAGGCACATGATGAGATAAGAGGGTCTCCTGAGGTGGAAATGACCTCCAGCGACTCGCCAGCAGGTGACACAGACATCCAGAGTCCAGGTGACGTTCAGTGCACCATGTGCAGTCGCCAATTTACCACTGAAAGCTCCCTGCAGAACCACCTGGCTGAGAGTCACACTGATGCACAGCATGAAACCTCAACTGAGAAAGAGAAGACAGCACATCAGAGGACTGCTACCACGCGGAGATCAGCTCGCCGGAGGAGAACACCCACCAAGTACCAGAGAGACAATGTGGAGTACACCATCAACCCTCCCGAGGAAAAACAAAGGACTGTATCCCCAAGAGAGCGAGATGAAGAAAGAATGGAAGAAGCAGGAAACTTGGTTGTGGAAAACCAAGCGGCCAAACTGGACGCAAACGAGACATCTAAACCAGCTCAGGGGGAAGACGTAGTGGACGAGGAGGGAGAGGAAGGAGACATGAATGAGGACGTGGTTGCCCAGAGGAAAGTTGTTGAGGTTTGCGCAGCAGACAAGAGCGGAGGTCAGCAGGGTTCAGATGTAGAAAGAGCAGAGCACCAGGTTGATGGACAGGTGGAAGTGCCTGCAGCAGGAAGCTCTACCCAGGGTCCAGTGTATCCTGAGGGTCTGGCTCCAGTCATCATCCAAACATCCAGCAAGAAGATTCTCAAGTGCCCCAAATGTGACAAGACTTTTGACCGTGCAGGTGGGAACCATGGAGTAAGATCTAGACTATTAGCGCTATCATTAATATTATCGCTTAGTATCTGTGTTACTCACTCAGTTTACCATGCCAGACAGACTGAGATGCTAAAAACAAGAATCCCCTTTCAAGTATCTAGTTTTACTTACTGTTTGGTCTAAAAAAATGTCAGAAAGTAGTGAAAAATGCCCATCCTAATTTGCCCCAATATTAACTTATACACCTTTCCTGCATTTTATAGGGAAGTATGAGAGTCACACCAGAGTGCACACAGGAGAGAAACCATTCCAGTGTGACATCTGTCTTCAGCGCTACTCCACCAAGTCCAACCTGACCGTACACAAGAAGAAGCACGCCAGTGACGCTCCCTTCCAGAAGAAGGAGCACAAATGCCCGTTCTGTAACAAACTCCATGCCAGCAAGAAAACCCTAGCCAAGCATGTCAAGAGGTGAGACACTCCATTATATTATTACATTAATTTTGATCTGATGATAGCACTAGAGGAAAAGTTAAAGAGGACCTATTAGGCTTTTGTGATTTTCCCCCTTTCCTTTAGTGTTTTATAAGATAAGATAGAACTTTATTAATTCAGAAGGAAATTCTTGTGTATATAGTTATTATTATTATTATTATATTATTATATATATATGTATTATATGATATAGTTATTTGTGCATGTAAAAGTTCTGCAAAATTACAAAGCCCAAAGTCCACGCCAAAGGGAGCTACTCTTGAAAACACCTTGCTTGAAGTCTCACTTTTTCTTCCGTAACATGGTGATGTCACCAAGTAACACATTTGCATAATACCTGTCTAGCGGCTAGTTTGGCACGCTCTCAAACAGAGCGTTTCAGACAGAGGGTGAACAGAGGTGCTGCAGCACAGCCAGCATGAGAAAAATAAAGTGTTTTTTAAATGTTAAAGCATGTAAACATGTTCTAGTAGAAACCCATAATACATGTATGCACCTGAAAATAAGCATGATAGGTCCTCTTTAAGGAATCACCCAAGTTTTTACAATTCATCCTGAGGGGGAAATGATTTCCTATACCATATGTCATGGCAATCCGTAGAGATATTTCATTCATGACCAAAGTGGTCGGCCGGCTGACATTGGCATTCCTAAAATCATGTTGTTAGCATGGCTATAAAATCTACAGTTTTACACCTTAACATAAGTGTGTTATTGGATGTTGTATGGTAGTATAAAATGTCAGTGAAAAGGGGATGATTTATAGAACATTTTCTAGACTGGTGAAATTTGGGAAAAATATTGTATATGTTAATTTCAACTATATTGTAAGTTCTATATACATTTTAGACAAAATAATAATTTTGCAGAGCTACCTCTACAATAGATCTCCACAATAGCAACATCTGTTTTTGCCATCATATTATATGATGATGGTGTCATGTATCTTCACTGTCCTGCCAGGTTTCATCCAGACCACATCCAAGAGTTTCTCACCAAGAAGAAGAGGAAGAGTGAAGGCTGGAAATGTGCTGTAAGAATCGGTCTCAGTCATATTACTGTTTGATTATGCAAGCTGATCTTAAGTAAATGCTGAATGAAGATAGATAAATGCATTTTTACAGTTAATACATGTTAAACTCTATATAAAGAGTTTATTTTGACTGTAACGTTTGAACCTTCGGAACCAGATTTGTCTGAAGACCTTCACCCGCAGGCCTCACCTGCAGGAGCACATGATCCTGCACACCCAGGACCGGCCTTTCAAATGCTCCTATTGTGATGAATACTTCAAGTCCAGGTTTGCCAGGCTGAAGCACCAAGAAAAGTACCACCTAGGTGAGAAATATACAGTGAAAATAAATTCTTAAGCTCCTGGGGTTACAAAATAAACCTTTACTCTGTAAACCTTTAGAGAAAAAAATGTGGTGTTTTTGCATCTGTCAAACCTCTATTGAATGACAAATCTGTCCTTAAACCTTAAAATGATGTCCCAGCTGTAACTGTGAACCATGTTACTGTGGCAATTCATGCATTAGATGAAAGAGTTTGTATCCTTTCCTTTCTCATTTTCAGGTCCCTTTCCCTGTGAGATTTGTGGCCGACAGTTTAATGACACAGGCAACAGGAAGAGGCACATGGAGTGCACACATGGAGGCAAAAGAAAGTGGACCTGCTTTGTTTGTGGGAAATCTGTAAGGGAACGGTACGTCTCGGTCTCTACACTTAACCCTACATCTGCCTTATTCCCACAACTCTTACTTTGACATGCTGCAAAAAAAACTGCTTTATTGAGAGGTGTGCTTTTCTTCTTATAGGACAACCTTGAGAGAGCACTTAAGGATCCACAGTGGGGAGAAGCCTCACCTCTGTAGTATCTGTGGCCAAAGTTTCCGTCACGGCAGCTCCTACAGGTTGTAGATTTGAAGAATGTGACTGTGAATGTTTCAAGCTCTGTTTTTTTAGGGTTGTCTATAATGAAATTTTTTTTCCTTGGACAGGCTCCACCTCAGAGTCCACCACGACGATAAGCGCTATGAGTGTGACGAATGTGGGAAAACCTTCATACGCCATGATCACTTGACCAAACATCAGAAAATACACTCTGGTACGGTATAAGACAAACATTTACACATTTCATTTTGTTTCTTGTTACTATGTAGTACAGTCAGGAATACTGTTAAAAGGGATAGTTCAGGTGTTTTGAAGTGGGGTTGTATGAGGTACTTATCCATAGTCAGTGTATTGCATACAGCAGATGACGGTCAGCACGCCCCCAGTTTGGAGAAATGGACAGGAGTACCGGCAAACTAAGCGATGTACTGCTGTGGACGGGGGTAGCAGCGGAACATATTTTAGCAACCTATAGTAAAAGAAAGGCTTACCTGAAAAAAGGCAAGAAAACCCAATAAAAACATTTGAGTAATAATAAAAAAAAAAAAAAATCAATATCAATTTAAGTGTACACTATATTTAGCATATTGTTACTGCTTTACCTTGCTGTTAGGCAGCCCTTTCTGGCAGGGAACTGAAGCCGTTATCTGTGCTCTCTTCAAAGCCACCAGACTTCTTTAACAAAAACACCTAATTTTACTTCTCAGAACATGGGGTTTGCTGGTCTACCGCTGCATTGATCAGTTAGTTAGTTTGTTTTATTGTGCAACTTTGGTGTTTTAAAGGGTTAGTTCAGATTTTTAATCCTTTTTCAACCAAATTTCAACTACCACCAACCAAACTAATACTTAAAACTTAACTAACTTAAAATCTAAAAGATGAATTCCTTCGCTTGGTTATTGCTCTTTGCAGTATGAGAGCAGTTGGTTACTATGACTACTATTACTGAAATAGGATTATATGGCTTCCCTGCACTTTTAGGGTAAGGCACCTTTGAGCTGATCTATTGTTTTTTAATGTGTGTGTATGAAACTGTTTGTCGCTCTTGAAAAATACATTTTAATCTCAATGGGTCTAAACCTGGTTAAATAAAGGTTAATGAAAAAATTTAAATTTACCAAATTACTGTTTTTGTTAGAGAAGTCTGGTGGCTTTGAAGAGAGCATAGATAACGGCTTCAGTTCTCCGTCAGAAAGGGCTGTCTGATAGCAAGATAAAGCGGTGAAAATATTTTAAATATAGTGTGCACTTGAACTGTTATTGATTTTTTTAGGTGAGCCTTTCTTTTAGGTGGCTAAAAATACGTTGATGGCCCCGTCCACAGCAGTACATTGCTAAGTTTTCTGTTGGTACTCCTGTCTGTTTCTCCAAACCGGCGGTGTGCCGACCACAATCTACTGTGGAATACACTGGCTATGGATAAATACCTCATACAACCCCCTTCAGACAATCAAAAATATCCCTTTAACCTTTCACTGTCTCCAGTCAGTGATTACTTTAACTTAACCTGTGTTTATTACAGGTGAGAAAGCACACCAATGTGAAGAATGTGGGAAGTGCTTCAGGCGCCATGATCATCTGACGGTCCACTACAAAAGCATTCATTTGGGGGAGAAAGTTTGGCAGAAGTATGTCATCTTACAAATCACAATCACACACACTTATTCTGTTTTTTGATATTGTTGTAAAAGTGGTAATATTTCCTTTAGCTGCCCCTTGTGTTCTTTGTTCCTGTCTCTGTTAATGAGGACTTTATTTACAGGTATAAAACCGCTGTGCATCAGTGTGAGGTTTGCAAGAAAGAATTTAAGGGAAAGTCCAGTCTAGAAATGCACTTCAGGACCCACTCAGGTAAGGAAACAGAGACGTCAATGGATGTATTTGCTTGAAATCATGTATGAGATCAGAAAAGTGGCAGTTAGATGCTTTATGAGGCAAACTTAGTTACTGTTTCTACGTTTGCCAGTCTTTCTATATTACCACAGCACATATGCAGTTTACAGTGACAATGGCAGATTTACGACTCGAAATACATACTCCTGTACGAAACCAAATGGGTCTTTGATTTCATACAGAAGTATAAAGTCAGCATTCTTACCAGTTGATGATCCATTTAGAGCACATGGAAATAAAGAAGCAAGCTATTTAAACATACCTTTTTGATGTTCTCTTGTATTCACGTGACAGGTGAGAAACCCCACAGATGTCCCGAGTGCAACCAGACGTTTCGCATCAAGAAGACCTTGACAAAGCACATGGTGATTCACTCAGACGCTCGTCCTTTCAACTGCCCCCACTGCAGCGCCACCTTCAAAAGAAAAGACAAGCTCAAGTACCATGTTGACCACGTGCACAGCACCCGGTTTACTGAGCAGCCCCTCGGCACACTCCGCGAGGACAAAACAGTCTCCATTCCCTTTGAGGAGCCCTCCAAGGCATACCGCGCTGAACCTAAGTCAGCCCTCCAGAGCGCGCCTCCTCCTACGAATGTCTGCGTGCCCGTCACTTTAGTTCCCGTCCAGATGGCAGGAGGAGCGCAGGGCGTCCTGAACGCTCACAGGGTCTCGTCTCACTCCTCCCAAACTCACAGCGTTGTGAGCATGCAGGCTCAAGGACAGCAGCAGAACTCTAGCTACCAAGCCGCTACAGACCTGGCATTCTTAGAAAAGTACACCCTCACCCCCCAGCCCGCCAACATTGTCCACCCCGTGAGGCCTGATCAGATGCTGGACCCCCGAGAGCAGTCCTACCTGGGCACTCTGCTGGGACTGGATTCAGCTTCCTCTGTGCAGAACATCTCTAACTCTGATCACACACACTGATGCTCAGTCATTTAAGTCATTAAATAAGAGCAGAAGCTACAGTATTCACATTCACACTTGAGTACAGAGGGCAATTAATGTCCTCTATGTAAAATGATGAAATTCAAGACAAGCATGGGCAGCATGGGATAACCTCTTTGATGTTCAGCCTGGTCTCAGGAAATCCACACCTCGTTGTCACTAAAATAAATGTATGTGTGATGTATGTACAAAAAGAAGAAAACTGTGTATTTAAACAGTTTTTTTCTGTTGTAACTAAAGTTAAACAGTGACAAATATCGAAGTAACTCTATACAACTGAACTAAAACTGAAAAAGACAGGCGTGGGAGCATTTTTTGTACCAATAAATATGAGATGAAAACACAAATTTGAAATGTTACAAATACCGAGGCCACCCTAATTCTTGGTGGCAAAGAGTAACTTGCGTTTTAAGTGTTTGCCACTTTTCATTGTATTTTTATAAGAGACAAAGCTATTTGTTTTTAAGGGGTCCGTTGATCAGAAAAGTAATTGATGACAATATTGATAAATTTATGAATCATTGAAGTCATTTATCCAGTAAAAATAGCAATAATTTGCTGGTTCTAACTTTTCAATTTTGGTTGTATTAACTTATGATAAACTGTCACTATTTGTAAAAATGAATTGGATTACCAAATAAATAAATATCAATATGTGTACTTGTAATGCTGAGTAAACTTAAACAGTGGCCTTAACATGTACAGTATTGTAATTTGTGTACTGACAACATGTCACTCAACAGTTTTGCGTTTGTAATTGTGTGATGCACGGTTATGTGGTGTACATATGAGCACAATGATTAGAGGTCGATGTACTTATGTATGTGTGCAAGAACCTTATTTTAAATACAGATGTAAAATCACATAAAATGTGATTTAAAAAATGAAATAACAAACACTTTAATAACAAATAATCTGTTTTAATAACTAAGGAGTGCCAGTTACAAACATTTGTTCACAATTACTTGTTGGAAAGTGGCTGCTCTTCTCAAACCTTGTGTTGTGAATAAAAAGAGATTTGAAAGTATTGATGTTTGTGAGTTATTAACTGTATGACAGGCTGGCAGCCTGTCCAGGATGAACCCCACCTGGGAGAGCCTCCAGCCACAGCACAGGTATGGATAATAGATGGAAGAATTTGGGGTCATTTTGACACAAAAACTCTGCAGACTCAATGTAGAGTTGAAATCCAAGTTGAAGACTTTATTGGGGCCTGTCCATCAAATATACGCTGTATTTGCTGAGGTATTTTTGGAGCTTTAAAAACACACAGACCAATTTGCTCCTGCATTATAGGCATTCACTGATCAATATGAAAAGCCCAACACAGTGTGTGACAGCATATTCATAACTTGGTTGTCTCAAAAGTTTTAAGTCAGTGGTGAGCAAAATCCAAAGGCGACAGTATCTCCCCCTTGGTGATAGAGCCTTAGCATTCATTCTGGTTACAAGACAAAGGTTTTACAATCAAAAACAACATAGTAAAATATAATAGAAACAAAGAAAAACATAAATGCAGAATTGTAAATGTAAATAAGAAATTAATAAACAGTAGTAGTGCTTCATGTGAGACATCAGTGTAAATACTGTGTGTAAATTCAGGAGTAACACTCACCCTCTTTAGTTCAAACCAGCCACAACCTGAAAACAATCCCACAGAAGCACAGCGGTGAATATGTGGAGCAGCTTATTGACTCCTCATAGGGAGGTGAAGTCTTGTCTGATATACTAAATGTCTGCAGGCTTTTAAAATCATTGTGCATGGCACAGAAGCATATATATGTAATGTGTAAAAAAACAGGATTGGCTTCCTTCCACTTGTTTTTCTTTGGTGCAAAAAAGTAAACAAAAAACTATTGTCAACGGCCAACACCTTAAAGGTGTTATTGCTAACATTTTTATGAAGATAAATATTAAATAAAACAAATAAAAGTATGGCTTCTCCTCAAAAAATATTATGTGAATTAATCATTTAAAAAAATCTGGTGGGTCCAAAATGAATGTTTTGTTTATCTCTGTGTGAAAGCTGAAATGTTGCCTCAAGTGATGTCACACGAGTCAACGTTGGTTGGGACTAAAAACTACAAATCTGAAACTGAAAGAAATCTGTTGCTGTGGAGTTAGAAAGAAGTGAGCTGTAGCCCGCTCCTCATCTCCGCTTGATGTACCAGGCTACATAAGCCACTACAAACATAATAACACATTAGAATGACTGATTTAACAGTCGAGTTGCAGTCTGAGTTGCATTCTGGGTAATGTAGGCAGCCGGTTTTGACAGTGAGTCCGATAGTGTTAAATGAGCAGACTACAATGCTACATCAGTGAAGTACTCTTTTTAAAGGAATAGTCTTGACATTTTGGTAAATTTTAGTGTTAGATGAGAAGACTAA
>CAKAOH010034643.1:0-21459 GCA_916701665.1 Sebastiscus tertius
TGGGATTCAGCGTTGTTGTTCTTCGACTCTACTTGTTCTCTCCCTCGTCTCCGTCTGTCGGTTTATTTCTGTGTTTATACATATGTGTGTGTGTGTGTGTGTGCATGCAGGCGTCTGAGTATTATTTCTTTGTCTGAGCTAAGGGTGTTTCGGCAGCCGGCAGCCATCTTTCCTCCCATTCAGATGCTATTACACTTTAATCAAGTGTCTCGTTCCCTCCTCTGGTACCTGCTCTGTTTCTATCCTCTCTATCGATCCCACCTTTTATCTTCTCTGTCTTTCTTTATCCAGCCACACATCTCTCTCTCTCTCTCTCTCTTCATCTCTGGACAAAACAATCCACATTTAATCTATATTTAATGATCTGTACGAGAAAAAAAAGTATATGTTGCAGCCTTTGATATTCTGTGTCTCCACTTTTCACACCAAAGCTACTTAATTTGTCTTTTTTGAGGCCAACAAAACCATGCATGGTGACATCCATGGTTTAAAATCGAGGCTGATGTATGATACAGGTATCTTTCTGTGACCTTGAAAAGACGTCAGATGAAAACCTTTCTTTTTCAAATTGTTATTGTTCTCTTGTTGTTGTTGCTGGTGCCGCCTCTTAGCACTCACCTTTAACCAACTCTGTGTAATAATCTGATTTGATTTGACCTTTTCACACAGAGTCAACCTAAAAATTGTTTATGTCACGGGGTGAGTCATTAGCATTTCAGACGTGGATGCTCTTGGACGTCAAAGCTGTTCATATACAGGGCTGAAAAAAAAAAAGAGAAAAAAAGCCTTTCACAATTTAAATCTGTAAAAACCCCAGGCTACATCTGTCCCACACATGCATACGAGTCAAATTGTGCACATTAAAGGCCTTTATTCACCGGGAGCATGACGACATAAACAGCGTGAAAATGTGAAATACTTGCCTGCGAATATTTTGTATCAAAACTATTAATACCGGCAGCGATGCAAATTTGCGTTTTCAGTGAAAGAAACAAACAAAAGACTTTCAACCAGGAAACCATGGAAAACTAAAAGTGACGTTGACTTATGTTGTCACGCCGGTATCGTCAGTCACGTAAGTTGCTAGTAAGTGAAGTTAACGTAAACCATGACCGTTTCCTAACCCCAACTAAGTGGTTGTGTTGCTTAAACCCAACTTCCTGTGAAAATGGAAGTTTATTTTGAAAGGACACTATGCATGTAACTAACTATATATTGCTGGTCCGTCCAAAAGTGATCAAAATGATCAATGATCCCTCCAAAATACCACATTAAGACACCAAGACTTTGAGGAACACCATAGAAAAACCCATGCTGTGATTTGGTATCAAAAACTTTTGACCTTTGGAGATTTCTGCAAGAATTTCATTTTTCAGCGATTGGATGGCGAGCACTTCTGTTGTGGAAACTGCTCAGGAACCCCCTTATTGTCAATCTAGCTAGGAAAGCCATCCATCATCTGAATGCTCTACGTCTCTAGTTTGTGACTGTAAAGTTTCATGAGGCTGTGATTATCCTAGAGGTCACCAAAGGTCATTTTATACAGTGAGGACAAATTTCAAAAAATGGTCTCACTACAATGAAATGGCTACTATGGGGACTTACATAATCACACATGAATACAGTTGGGCTCATTGGATCCACAAGAGTCTCAGCTTTACAGTCATACCCAATTTATGTAATTCTAAGACTGTTTACGGACCCCAGTATGCAGAAATATTCAAATACACCATTTTAAGAATAGGCGAAAATAACACATTTATACTAATCCTAACTAAGTGGTTGTGTTGCTTAAACCTAACTTCCTGTGAAAATGGAAGTTTATTTTGAAAGGACACTATGCATGAAACTAGCATATATTGCTGGTCCATTTTGAGTTTTTATAAGTTTAGAAAAGTAGAGACAAATAGCCCAATAAGTTACAATCAGTATATATGTTTGTCAGCTTGTAGAGACACAAGATGCTGAAACTGTCGCTGCCACCCGTGTTAACATAAATTATCACTATGCAGTTGTTTTGCATCTGTTTCTCACCCTGTGCGCGTCAAAGACCTCATGCAGTCCAGTAATCTTCCAGAGGATGTTGTTATTTAGCATACAAAACAATGATTAATCATGTTTAGCCCTGTGATTCAGTCTGTGTGTTTATTTATGAATCATGTAGAGACATGAAATCAATTAGTTTGATTAAATGTCACGTTCACATCTCAAGTCACAAACATCACGCAGATTAATCATGTTTTCTGAATACATAAACAGATATACTAATAGCCATTATGTAAAGCAGCCATTAATTGCACTTATGCATAATAGGTATTTTTCATAGCGTGCTGTTGTAAAATGTTTTCCTGGGTGATTCTAGTGAAGGGGCCAGAGAAGGACACATGCGTGAGGAGAGGAACCATGATTCCTCTTTACACGGTGAATTATTAATACCTGCGGGTCAGCAGGCCTCCGACTCTTACATTTATTGAAGGCCCTTTTTCAAACAGAACATTTATACATTTAATATTGTCGGATCTGACCTGTGTCAAGATGTCAAACCAGGAAATAACTTAAGCCTGACCCAGCTCATGGTCTTTATTTATATTTAGTCAGACTTGACCTGTTCTTTGCTCAATGTAGAGCTGGTGCAACACCTGTAAAAAAAACTTCTCACGTCACACATGTTTCATAATAGTGTACCTGGACGTTGGGCCATAGAACCCTTTTTCATTCACGTATCTTGAGGTCAGAGGTCAAGGGACCCCTTTTGAAAATGGCCATGACAGTTTTTCCTCTCCAAAATTTGCCGTAACTTTGATGATTATTTAGCGTTCTTCCCGACATGTAAGTATGGTTGGCACCATTGGATTCCTTAGGTTTTTTCTAGTTTCATATGATGCCAGTATAGTACAACCTGCGTAGAATAGTAAATGGACTTGCATTTATATAGCGTTTTTCTAGTCTTCCGACCACTCAAAGCGCTCTACACTACATGTTAGTATTTACCCATTCATACACTGACGGCAGAGGCTACTAAGGTGCCAACTTTGCCCATCAGGATCTAATCTAAATACTCATTCACACACCGATGGCTATGCCTTCGGGAGCAATTTGGGGTTAAGTGTCCTGCTCAAGGACACATCGACATGTGACCCGGAGCAGCCGGGGATCGAACCACCGACCTTCCGATTGGTGGACAACCTGCTCTACCCTCTGAGACACAGCCGCCCTAGTAATAGTGGCAGGGTCCGCTCACAGGCCGTCGGATTTTTAAGAGGTTAATTCAAAATTGATACAGCATTTTGGAGAATCGATACAATATCACGAAACATAATATCGCGATATTCAAATTTTGTTTTCTATTTTCTTACAATCCTACTGTTATTGGTTGGAATTGGTTGGTACTTGCTTATGTAAGTCATATTTTGTTCTCAGTAGTGATTATTTGTTGTGACATGGATGGCAAAGTTACTGTGGAGCTTTTCTATTTCTAGTTAACCAGCTGCATTTTTAGGCACACAAACTTGTATGTATGTGTGTGTGTGTGTGTGTGTGTGTGTTATGATGGTGGCTGTGGACGACGTCCAATCAGCAGGAGTACGGCCAACCCCCTGCAGCAACAGAAATATGCTGGGTTATTTTTCAGTGTACACACACACACACACACACTCACACACTGCAGTATATCTACGGTATAGCATGATGGCAATCTGGGGGAGAAAAAAAATGAAGAACACCTAAGGCGTACAGCGTGTTTCGATATCAGGAATATGCAAATGAGCTCCCATTAATGATGAAGGCTTTACGTGATTAATGGACTGTTTGTGTGTAAATGTATGTGTATGTGTGTATGTGTGTGTGTGTTGGGATTGTTCTGTAAGCTAGACATCTGTTGCCGCCACCTCTTCTGTCTGTCCGCCTGTCTGTCGAGGGAGTTGGCCTGCTTTCTTTCCCACACACACAAACACACAAACACACACACACACAAACTTGCAGAGCCACCAAAGCTTTAGAACAAAACCAGACGACACCACTAAAAGCTTCAACCCATTGATTGAATTTGTGTCGTCTTTTATTCGGATGGAAGAGGGACGATTTTGATGTGAAGTTATCATGGTTATTGTCAAGTTGAACATGCACACACGCGCACACACACACACGCACACACACCCGTGCCAGACTATAAATGATTGACTTGATGTGTCTTTGATGATTCATCCCAGTGAGATGGAGCTTCAATGGAAAATGTCAACTTTAAACCGAGATTAAACGGAATCACTCAGGAAAGCTGCTGGGGGTTATGTGTGTGTGTGTGTGTGTGTGTGTGTGTGTGTGTGTGTGTGTGTGTGTGTGTGTGTGTGTGTGTGTGTGTGTGTGTGTGTGTGTGTGTTTGAGGGGAGCCTGAGGGTGTGTGTGAGTTTGAGTCTGGTAATATAATACTATTAAATTCATCATGGTCTCCTTGGCAGCAGATATAAAGCTCTTAGTGAAGTCTCTCTCTTCCTGTCTTTGTCTCAAAGTTGTGATTCAGATAAAGCCGAGTGCAGCACACTACGCAACTTTTGACATTATTTACCTGTCCTGAGGGATGTTTTGAGATTTGAGACAAATTTATATCATGCATTAGCGATTTGTTTTAAACATGTTTGATTTTATCGTAGCCAAAAATAAAAAAAATATGTACTAGTTGATATGTACACTGTTATTTCTTTCTCGTTTTCATTGAATATTGAGATCATTTTCCACGATTGCAGATCTCTCAGTTCTGTTTGTGCTCCCTCGTGTAAGCAGGTCAACTGCTTGGGACGAACAGCATCTTCTTAAAAGAACAGTGTGTAACAATTAGGGGGATCTATTGGCGGAAATGGAATATAATATTAATAAGTATGTTTTCTTTAGTGTATAATCACCTGAAAATAAGAATCGTTGTGTTTTTGGTACCTTAGAATGAGTCGTTTATATCTACATAGAGCGGGTCCTCTTCACAGAGCCGACCGCCATGTTTCTACAGTAGCTCAGATCGGTCAAACCACTGTGTTAACTTTTGTTACTTGTATGAAAAGCCATTTCTTACATTGACAAAGTAGAAAAGGCTAAACATGCAACAAGGCAAGACAATAAGTAGGCTATATACAACTTTAGATTTTGTGCCAAAATGGATAAATCTGATAAATGAATAGCTAAACGGTTCGGGATATAGGCTTATTCACTTTCTTATCGAGAGTTACATGACGGTAAATTTGAAACTATAGCCAGATAGCTTAGCTTAGCACCAGATGCTCTACAACGGTGTTTGTCTGTTAAGAGCCTGAAGCATTTCAATAGCCTCTCTGTCTTTCTTTCTCTCTGTGTCTGTTGTCCAGTGGTGGGATGTGGAGAAAGGCGAGGCGCTGCAGACCTTCTTTCCGACGGGAACGGCGTTGAAGAGGATCCACGTCTCGTCCGACTTCTCCACCTTCGTCACCATCGACAGTATCGGCATCCTCTACATCCTGCAGAGGGTGGTATGAAGACTAAAAAAAAAAAAGAAAGGAACAAGACACCACAATCTAACCAAACGCTACTTTTGTCTTCTGTACTCAGAAGGAGGCCTTCTTTGTTGCATTAAGGACGCTTGCAGGAGGCTAAACTGAAAGCAGTAGCATCGTAGAACCGCGCACGTCTCAGATACTACGTTTACATTTCTATTACACTCTTTCTTCAGCATTACAATAAAACAGACACTCAGTTTCACTTCTGACTCCACTAACTTTACCAGTTTACACCAGCTTTAAATGAAAAACGCAGCTACATGATGGTTCAGAGTCTTAAGATTCCTGCTCCAGTCCCTCTGTTTTACACACGAAGACACTAGATGATTTTTGTAGATGAAATAGAGCAGAATCTCTTATAAAAAAAACAAGGAAAGGTGCATTAAAAAGCAGCGTTTGTGACGATCAGGTCTTCTCAAAGCAGACCTTTTGAATCATTAGTAAATAGGTTAATATCAACAGGTGAAAGATATGTGATCCTTGCATCAAATGTGAATAATACATGTTAATCTATGTTGCATTATGGCTGAGCAATTATTGCATGTGATTTGAGAGGTTTTCATCTCCGCTGTATGTGATGATATACGCTATCGTGCTGTTAGAAGACACGCTGTGATGTTTTTGAACTTTCATTTTTCATATTTATGTTTGAGGGTTAATCTTGTGTGTCTGTGGTCTAAACTCGGTCGTTGCTATGAATAGTTTTCGAGCCTTTTATTTACACTGCAGCCTTATAGTCTGAATGTGAATACTGTGGGTACTGGAGGGGATGTGTGTTTTGCGTGCATGGGTTTTGCCTTCTCAATCCACCAGCATAGATGGGACTTCTGGTGCACTTTGAAAAGCATTAAAAATGGATTAAGTTTTAATGATCAGGCATTTGAAATTGAAGCCTGCGAGTCTATTTGTACATCCGTACTATTTGTACTTTTGAACTTAGATCAGAAAGTTGCAGACTGTGATTTATAATGTATAATCAAATTTCCACTTGCTAATGTTAAAAGGCACTTTTTGTGCTTTATGAATTACTTAATTTTTTATTTTGTGCCAGCTTTAACTCACTATAACAGTTTTTTTACTGCACGTTTAACTACTGAGCCTTTTTTCCTGTTCTAAGCACTTTGAAGCAGGAGTTACAATCTTTCATGAAGCTTTTGCTAATGCAGCTTTGTTCCGGCACATAAAAATGGATCCTTACTTTCATTTGACCAAACAGATGAGTGCTTTTTCTCGATAAATTGATAAAAATAAAGGATGCATTTCAGCAATTCTGAACAATGCTGTTGACATTTTCACGTTGTGCTCTTCCTGATTGGTGCTTTAAATTCAATCAACAGATTTCCTTCCAGTGAGGAGGCCTCTGTCTAACAAAATTGCTGAAATATTGATGTCTGCTCAGGATGTATTGATACTGTTTTGATATACAGTGTGGTGCAATGTGAGTGTAATTTATAAAAGATTAAACTACACAACGCTATGATGATAATATGTGTCTGTCTTGATTTTGTTACCTGTCAAATTTATAGTGATTTAATTTCCTATTTGATGATGCTTCTATCTGTTTATTAACTGTATAATATGAATCTATCAGTCCTGCATTTCCTGTCACCTGTAGTGTTTTAGCTGCTGATGCGACATCGGTCTTGAAACCCCATGCTGAGGGAAAGTCAACCTAATAACCTGCTAAACAGGATACAAAATTGTCTTCATCTGTTTGCACTTGGATATAAAAATACGTTCAGTAAAGGTTGAAAATGAGCTGTCCTGATACTGGCAGAAAATGAAGACCGTTAAAGTGATAAATTGATTTGATAAACTTGATTGACATTTTATTTGAAACAGTGTTACTCTGATTATCAACAATTCATCATTCACAACACCCAACTGACATTTATTGTTTACAGCACGCAATTTTTGTTGCCTCTGCCCAAAATGTCAATCAAAACCCACGCCCAATGACTACACTGCAGGCGAATGTCTGGCACAAAGTCAAGAGTGTTTGATACGGCGGAAGTATTGATCATATTTCATTATTATAATAAAACTGCTCCATTTGGAGTCAAAATTGTACAATTTAGTTGTTTTTTTAGTGATTTTATACTGTGCACAATGGGAGAGTCTGATGATGCACAGGGTAAATGTCATGGCCAAAGGTCATAGTATTATGAGAATAAAGTCAGAAGTTTATAAAGTAGTAATTTTATGTAATTTTCTTTTTTTCTCGTAAAGTTCTGACTTTATTCTCATAATATTACGACTTTTTTTGTAAGGTTATGACTTTATTCTCATATTCCGACTTTTTTTTTCATAAAGTTATGACTTTATTCTTGTTATATTCCGACTTTTTTTCTTGTAAAATTATGACTTTATTCTCGCAATATTACGACTTTTTTCTTGTTAAGTTATGACTTTATTCTCGAAATATTACGACTTTTTTTCTCGTAAAGTTCTGACTTTATTCTGGTAAAATTACGACTTTTTTTCTCGTAATTTTATGACTTTATTCTCGTAATATTATGACGTAATTCTCGTAATCTCAGATGTTTTTTCCCTCAATGTGGCCCTAACACTACGTAGTACATTTGTACTGTGGCCCTCACTGCATTAGACTTACACACTATATACTTAGACTATAAACTGTATTACCTTCATCACAATGATCAAATGTTTAGCGGCTCCAGAGAATTTTTTTTTTTTGCCTAAAATATCTCTTTTGATAGTAAAGGTTTCTGACCCCTGACCTAGGTAACCTTATTGTGTAGCTCTCCCAGCCACACGGAGGCGCTGCTGCACAAACATGACGTAATGAACAAAGGGCTACTTCCGGTTCGCGTCTGATGGCGGACTAGCCAAAAACAAGAGGAAACGGTTTGTAAATGATGTGGTGGAAGAGCAGAAACACCTGGTTTAAGGTGAGTTTACTCTGATTTTGTAAAGCTAATGCTAGCCTTGCAGGTACTAGTTACTGTACAGTAATTTAGATGTGATAAATGGGGCAGACTGATGGATTTTAATGGAAAACAGAGAGTTTTTGTTTTGATTTATCAGAGAAAGTCACCAACAGATTGAAACTAACATTATTGTATGGTGAGCCGGTGTGCATAGATCAAGTTTTGTGATTTTAATATTAGTAATTAAATCCTTTATTAAGCATACAGGTGCTGATAAAGTTTGCCTTTGTGAATTTTACTGGTATAGATAGATAGATAGATAGATAGATAGATAGTAACTTTATTGATCCAGAGGGAAATTCAAGTTTCCAGCATCACAGTTCCATAGCACAAAACATGTTAGTAAAAAGGCAGTAAAAAAGTTAGTAGTTCAAAGTACAAAATGTGTGGATGAAGAAAACTGTTAAAACTGAATATAGTGCAGGGTAACAGCTGTGATACTAATCTCACCTACTTCCAGTTTGTTGTCCAGTGCTAGGGCTTGGCGATAATTTCACATAATCATTTATCGTCTTTCAATGGAATCATGTGGTGATGAAATCATATATCGAGATATCATGATACGCAATTACGTTGTCTAAATTGATAATAACAAGTATGTACTAACTCAAATGTTCCCAGAAAATCTGAATTGATAAGACTTCTGCTTATGGGAATACCCCAGTGTAGTCATATTAAACTATTGTCTTAATCTGATTACTCTTGTATTTGTGTGCATGCGTGTAAACATAGTCAGTAAATACCTGGAAATATTCATTTTGCACTAAATTTTCTAATAAAATTAGAAAAATACTCAGTACTTTTCATTTGTCAGGTATTTAATTCACACATGAGTATACAAAAATAGGCTGGTAATTTATTGAATTACCAGAAAACATGCTATATCATGATATATAACGTTATCAAGATATGAAATTACCTATATCGAGATAAAAGATTTTGGCCATATCCAAGCCCCGCCCCATATACTGTGCAGCCATCTAATTGTATGTATTTGATGTGCAATGTGTGTTTGTACAAGACATCTGATATGTGTGATTTTTGTTTGCAAATTGCATGAATTCTTTATAGGCCACCATATTGGTAGTTAGGTCTCCTGTGTGTTGGCCCACTGTGTTATTAATCTAAGGTTGGTAACAACCTCATAAGGCTGAGTTTTTCTGTGCATGTGTGTGTTCGGTCTTTGCAAATCTGTAGTTATTTGTGAAAGCAGATCAAGTCTACCTCTTTAAGAAATAGTTATAATGTTTATTGTAATAAATCCAGAGGAGCTGTGACCATTTGAGTGTTTTTTTTCTGAAAGATTATGGGTTACCAGAATTGTATTATTTTTAAAAAGCTTGATTTTAGTGAATGCAGGCAAATCGTCCCTTTGTTAGTTTTTAAGGAGCATTTTGCCTTTGAGGAAAACCATGCAATTTCCCCTGCATGTTACATATCTTTATTTATATGATCTCCAAGGGACTTTATGAATACATGTTATTGCGGTACACACATTTCTCCTTCTCCAAATAACTTAACCACAGCAGTGAAAACATCCTGGAGCTACCACTCGTGATGACATTTAAATGGTAGCTGAGTACAGACGAGCTGAATATATAGCTTCCCTCTTGAAATTAGACACAACAGGTATAAATGTCCTGTATACTGACGTCATACTACTGATTTACACACAGGTTGGCGGACAGTCTGGACGGCGGTCCATGATGACATGAGACGTTTCACATTTACTGAGGCAATGTAGCTGATGTATGTCTTTAACACCTCCCTGTCATCACATCCATCAGTTGACTTTGTGTAAACTTGTATCGCTGGGAGACAGCTGGGATCCAATTGTCAGTGATTGATAAAGTTCTAGTGTGATTCATCAGTGCCTAATTAATTAGATTTCTATGTGATGACAGATGTGTGTGGAGGGCTAACATGGAAGGTGAGCGTGACCGTCAGTAGGTGCCACATTTTACTGGAGGAGGAAATGGTAGTATAGTATAGTATCAGGGCTTGTTGCAGGAGGGTTTATGAGGATTCAGATTACTTGTCCCACCCAACAGGATATTATAGATCCATAAAATAAATGCTAATTGGATGGTGTAGGGCTGCAACTAATGATTATTTTCATTGTTGATTAATCTGCTGATTATTTTCACTATTAATCGATTAGTTGTTTGGTCTATAAAATATCAGAAAATGGTGAAAAATGTCGTTCAGTGTTTCCCAAAGCCCAAGATGACGTTCTCAAATGTCTGGTTTTCACCACAATTCAAAGATATTCCATTTACCGTCATAGAGGAATAAAGAAAACAGAAAATATTCACATTTAAGAAGCTGGAATCAGAGAATTTTTACTCTTTTTTTTTTTTAAAAAAATGACTCAAACTGATTAATCGATTATCAAAATTGGAGCTGCAACGATTAATTGATTGGTTGTTAATTATTAAATGAATGTATGTATGTTTAATGTGTA
Organism: Sebastiscus tertius; assembly: GCA_916701665.1. Lineage (NCBI taxonomy): Eukaryota > Metazoa > Chordata > Actinopteri > Perciformes > Sebastidae > Sebastiscus > Sebastiscus tertius. The sequence goes on from CAKAOH010034643.1 coordinate 10,932, forward strand.
TGTTTTTCAGAAAAAAAGTCAAAATTCTCTGATTCCAGCTTCTTAAATGTGAATATTTTCTGGGTTTCTTTACCCCTCTTTGACAGTAAACTGAATATCTTTCAGTGGTGGACAAAACAAGACATATGAAGACGTAATTTTTCACCATTTCATGACATTTTATAGACCAAACAACTAATCGAATAATCAAGAAAATAATCAACAGATTAATTGACAATGAAACTAATCGTCAGTTGCAGCCCTAATCAAAAAAGTTGCCGATTATTTTAATAGTTGACTAATCGATTAATTGCTGCAGCTCTAGACTGGTTAGAAGTTGTAGCTAATAAATCAGCTAACTTGGAAACTTCAGTAAGCCTCAGTGTTGCCTGAAAATGACCTCAACCTTTAGAAATCAGTTACCGCTTTCATTAACAACAAAAACAATGACAGAAAACAGCAGTTCAGACTGAAAAACAGGCCACTCAAAAAACCCAACCAACCTCGCACCAAGCTCTTTTCCTGTCGTGATCTCACCCCCTGTTTTTCCTATTGAGGACCAGCTCTGAATACTTGTGGTAAATCTGTCCTTTATATAGATTTAGAATAGCGTCGGGCTCCAGCACACAACAAGAGGCCTTGTTATCTGGCCAAAACAGGACGACATTACCTCCTTATCCTCTGACAGTAAACTTGAAACCATTTGTCTCGGGGTCTTTAGACGTTCTGGGCGCTGCGGAGCATCATGGCTGCCAGTCAGATTCGGGAACCGGTCCAATCATGGTGCAAGACTTGGAGCAGCCATATGACACGCTAATGCAATGACGCCAGCTGTCAGTTAGACTTCAGTGCTTTCTATTTATATACTGTCATTTAGTGGGTGATGTAAAGGCGGCCTGCTTTTTCTGCCGCATATATCGGGGCTGCATATATATTCTCAGTGACGTCTGAGCTTCCAGGATTTTGAAAGTGGTTTTAAAAGAGGAAGGAAAACATTGTGCCAAATTTAGGCGGCATCTTTTATAGGTGGCGGATTGGATGAATGCTGCGTGGAAACACAAATGATTTTAGAGGAGGTTTTAGTCATGTTCCGGCTACGATTACTCACATTTGCATTAGAGCAAAGAAAGCTTAGCTGTCTGATTTTAGCATGCAGTTAGCCACGGGCCTATGTGGGGAAAATATGAGCATCTTAATGATGTCATCTTTTTTCGCAATTACACCTGCGTGGACTGCTTTGCCAAGTTCAGATAATCAACTGCGATCCCTTTTGCCTTCAAAATGCAAATTAAACATATCTGATACTTTCAGGTCTTGAAGGGAGGGGGGGGATTAGTTTCAAGTATCTGGTTTGAAACAGCAAATTCATTTGGCTGCATGCTTCTTGCTCTTCCTCTGAGTGCATATTTGTGTAACAGCATCTGTCATGTGGCTTTTTTGGAAATGGAAAAACTAGGGAATATTGAATTCCACGACTTCTTTGTGTGCATCTCCGCCAACACATGCATTTTTTTTTTTTTTTTACACACACCCTGCAGTCTCCACGGGAATGATGTGAACTTTTTAAAGTCTGGTTGAGGTGTGCGTGAGCTAACCTCATTAATTCTGCTCTCTCCTGCTTAATTAATCTTTGTCTGCTGCTGAAGTAATTACAGCTATCTGGCTGTCTGCGTGTCTACACACTACTGACACCACCTTCCCCTCTCGGTTGCAGCCGGGGCCAGGATTTCCCTCCCGCAGCCTCTGATGTCTTTCATACTGTAAGTAGCTCTAATTCACCGTGACATGACCGGGGAGTAAAAGGTAGATGATGTTTTGTCCTTTGAACTCCTGAATATTGCCTTGCCTTGTTAAAGATATATTCTGCTGCTGCACTCATGAATGAGACAGATGAAGGACGCCCTTGTTGATTTAATAATAACTGTCACTGTAACTGAAAACAAAGTCGTGGTAAAAGATGAAATCAGGAAATTGGTTTTGGATTTTCAGATGTAAATTGCTCCCTTTTTGATAACAGCATCATCTTTTAAAAAGCCATTTAAAATGTAAAGTTCAGAGGCCTTGTCGCCTAATTAGCCTGATTTAACAGCAGTATCGGTTTAGGTGTGCGGGCTAATGCGAGGCTGATATTTAAAGGTTTCTAGTTTCCCAGTGAGAGGTCTGCAGTCGCACGTGGACTCCCAGGAGATTTAAAAAGCTTCTGTTTCAAAAGAACTAAGCTCCCCTCCGGCTTTCCGTCTGCTGCCTAAGACTTATTTTGTTTTTATTTTCTCTCTGCCCTCCCCTCTTTCCTCTCATTAATTTTTCACTGCTTGCTATTTTCTCGAGCTCGTGGCTGTGCGACGTGCCATTGTGCATGCAGATTTTCGGGGCAGCCGGCCAAAAAACAACACCGACACACACATGCACACTTTGAAAAAAAAGTGAGGGACGGTGAGCTTAAATACAATCACACACACGTACGGCCGTCAGGAGAGAGAGGTGTGAGTTGTCAGTTTGGGCCCGGTGGGTAGGAGTAATGTGTGACTCTGTGTGTGATAATCAATCTTTGTAGTTTAATACGGCTGCAGATAACAATTATTCTAGAAATTGAGTAATGTGTTAGTTATTTTTTCAATAAGTTATTAATTATAAGTTACAAATCCCATGAAAAGATCAAAACACACAATTTGTTAGTCCATCTTTGAACACTTTCCAAATTCCCTACCCAACCTGTGGCACTCAAGCCCATTGGTTCCTACTGAACATATGTTTAAAATGTTTAAACGCTGACCCGGATGCTTCAAAGCTTCAAAGTTTTGACCGTTGCCATGGTAATCAACGTCCAAATCAGTATTTGAATGCATTGTGTTTGGGGTTTTTTTTTTTACCCACAAAATCCCAAATAGCACATGAAATAAGGAATAGTAATCCCACATTATTCATTGTGCTTCATCATTAATTATTATGAGTTATTTCCTGAAGGATGGCGCTGTTTGTCGTGTGTAGAGTGTGCGTGTGTTGGTGCGGCGGCGCTGTCCAGGGTACTGAAACGCAATGGAGGAGATCGATAGACAGGCAGTCTCAACAGAGCTAGGTCTTTTATTTTATATTTTGGCATAAGTGTACAGTATATTTATTTATTTATTTATTTATTTATATATTTTTTTATTTTTTTATTTTTTTATTTTTTATTATTTTTTTATTTTTTATTATTTGTTTATAGGCCTACATATTAGATATAGGCCTACAAAAATAGATACCCAACCCAACTGTAAGGCGGAAGAACTATCTACTGTGTTAGAAATGCCCTGCATACAGTGCATGTCTTTGGTATTTCCTTATTGTCTCATGTAGATGTATCTGCGATAAGCTAACATCAGCCAATATAACTGCCCAGCTGATTTATAAATTGTGCTCTACAACCAATCTTTTATACACTAATTTGTACATAAAATAATGTGTTTTGATACATTTATTAATTGGCCCACACACATACAAATAAGTTACACATTGAATGAGCAAGTTTGGTAAGAGAGGAAACTGAATGAACCAGGCACACTGAGAAAAGCCGTATCTACCGTGTATGTGTATGTGTGTGTGTGTGTGTGTGTGTGTTTATGTGTGAGTGTGATCTCTACCTGGTAGCAGGCCTGGTGACGCCTGCCAACAATAGCAGCTACACTGATTACAGGCCTCTCTCAGTTGCCAGCCCTCGCACACAACTCAACTCAACACACACACACTAGTGTTGTCCGTCTGCTCTCTGGCACCCCTTGAGTATTGGGTCGCCACATTATCATTCCCCTGTGTCTTTTGACCCTGTTTTGCTGTTACATCCTCACCCCGTGTGTGTGAGTGTGTGTGTGTGTGTTGTCCTGACCTTGGCCAAACATTGGTTCCTGTTCCTGTCAGCTGTTGGCTCAGCTGCGCACCACCTTTTATTGCTTTCCCTTGTGGAGCCAGAGGGCGGAGAGCCAGAAGTCGCTCCGCGTTGGGCCGCTTCCCATCCCTCCTTAGCTGCTTCACCTTCCCTCACCCATCTGCCCAGATGGTTTGAGCTGATTTGGGAAAGCACAGCCATGGCTACGTCACACAGAGCAGGACGGTAGACATGTAAACTCTAGTTATTATGTAAACTAGTCAGGATGCGAGATGCAAGGATTCAAGTGGAAATTGAAATGGAATGGGGCCCGGGAAGAGCAGATGCTGCGGTCACCTGTGTCTCACCTCGACCAGTAGCTCACCCAGCCAGACCAGCAGCACCCACACTGACACACCACAGGAAGAAAGGGAGGAGGAGGTGGCTTACCTCTTCTTCATCTGTCCAGCTGGACGGCATGAATGAATGAAAGAGCGATAGACTCTACAGCAAAGTACCAAAGACAAGTCAAAATGTCTGCCATGAAAAAAGACCCCTTATAAGACTGTTGACCCCTTGAATTATTGTTTATTTAAATATTAAGAATCGTGGTAATTTTATTGATACTGTGGCAGAGTAGGAATCAATGTCAAAACTGCAGATTTTTTATTATTTTATTAATTGTTCATTGTCCTACTTTCATTCTGCACAACCACTCTTTGTTCCTTTGGCTGTGTGCAATATGATGTTTTTACGATCCTGTTTGATGCCAGTAAGGACACTAAAATGTGAGTCTTGCAGGTAAAACATGACACTTGATATGTAGGAGTTTAAGGTGCTAAATTTGATAACCAGAGCATTAATATAGCAGCCAACAACTTTTGTCTATGTAAAGATATAGAGGAGTAATGTCTACCTGAGTAGAGAATGAAGTCACTCTCCCTCTGTGTGTGTAATCCGAGCTTCTCTGTGCTTTGTTTACATAGCTGGGCCGGCCGCTGCTCTGCACTGCTCTGCACTGCTCTCATATGGCGGTAAACGCTGATAACTCCGTCCCGACCGACGGCGGCGTCGCTGAAGCGGTTCCTCCTCAGGTAAACACTGTTATCATTGTCAGTACTTTTGCTGCTGTTTGCACTATTTAGCGCTGTTAGCACCGCTAGCTGTGAGACGCAGCTTGCCGTCGCCATGTTGAAAGCTGTTGAGGGGCAATAAAAATGCTCCCAATCCAGCATTTAGCACCTTTTAAAGGATTCTGCAACTATTTTTGATAATCAATTTACTGTTTAAGTAAATTTCCCAGCAAAAATGCCAATCTTTCCCTAGTTATAGCTTCTAATTTGTGCTTTTCTTTGTCTTATTTGATAGTAAACTTAGTATCTTGAGGCTTTTGAGTGCTGGTTGGGCAAAACAAGCCATTTAAAGACGTCACCTTGGGCTTTTAGGGTATTGTGATGTATGTATGTTTCTGACGTTTTATAGACTAAATCAGTCATCCCCACAGACTGGGATGGGACCCACATGTGGGTCGCAGGAGATTTTATTAGGGTCGTGAGGGAGCCTAAATGTTCGTATTGTTCTGATAATCGTAGCTTACCTATAACAGTGAATTTAAAATGAAATGCAAGCGTCATACATTCTGTTTGTTTTACTGATGAGAGGAAAAAACTAGAGCCTGTTAACTTGAATAATGCCTGAATGCATTTATTTGGTCTCATTTATAAAGTATTCAACATGTGTATATGTTTTCAATAACATAGAATAACAAAGATGTGATTTATCAAATGCATATCTCTTTGAAATAGCTGGTTTAACTATTCAAGATGATACAAGGTGATGCAAAAATGGCAGTAAAAATGGTCATAAACATTCATTTAGGCACAAATTTGCTCTTCTTAACAATTTCTAGATGAGTCCTTCTGTGAATTGGGTCACGATTGATGTCATTTTTAAAAAGTGAATTGATAAAAAAAAACATCAGTAATGTTGAGTATTTTGAATTATTATCTTGACAGCTTTATTTTGATCACAAAATACATTCTAGCAGTATTTAGAGTTGTGAAAAACATATGTGTTTGGTCAGGAGAAAACGATATTAATCATCTACGTACTCTCTGTCTGCAGGAATAACTGCTTAAGACAAATATACAGTAGTGTAAGACATATCCAAGATTGTCTATCAGTGGAAACTCATTTATTTTCATATGTAGTGTTGTGTTTTCAGTCCCATTAAAGTCTGCACTTTACTGTGAGTGTTGGGTGAGATGTTATGAAAGCAGCAGTAAGTAGACATTTATCCAGAGAGAGGAAAAAAAAGCTCCATTGTCTTGCTCAAGGGCACTTCAGCCAGCCTGTTGATGATGTGTTTTGCATATACTGGCTGTTTGCAGGCAACACTTCTGCTTACAAAACAGTTTCTCGAAAACCACTTGGCCACCCTGCAGTCACACATTACACAACGTGCCTTTTGAGGCAGACAATCAAACTGTCTTGCTTGACAACTCATTTGTCCTCATTGTATCGCCGCTGCCTCTTCAATCACACGCTCTCTGTCACTCATCCGCGCACTTCAGCTCAGATGTGGTCAAAAATTACGAGGCTGGAATCATCCAAAACCTTCACAGCAGCAGTTTTGAGGATGAAGCAAGGTGCTGCTCCCAACAGATAAACCCCGAATACATGCACACACACACACATATAACTACTCCAGACTGAGCTTTATGCTTTAATCTGGTTTTGTACCCGTGAACAAGATTCGTGACGGGAGGGAAAGTGCAGGCCACCTAAAGTTCAGCAGCAGTTTTAAAAGCCTCTTAAGGCTGAGTGGAGTGACGGTGAGTTTTATCTTACCAGCATTATGGCCGGGATATGCACAGTGTGTACTGATCAAATTATAAAGTCCCCAAGATGCAACTCCTAATGCTTTACACAGCATGTGTCTTCTTAGGGGAGAGCTGAACAAAACTGCACTTAAGTATAAAATCTGAGTTCTTAAAACATCTCCATCATATAGTTATTATATAAAGAGCTTTTTTTGTGTGATGTATGAAAAAACATGGTACTTAAGCAGATGATCTTTAAGCCTCCGAAGTTATTATCAGAAGAATATCAAAGGATGAAGCAAGTGACACAGGTCACATTTGAATTTTGAAACACAAACAACAAATATGAGCAGTTTCAGTCCAAAAATGTTAGTGATTCATTAAAAAAAAAAATCATAAATTGTAATTTTATCTGTTCAAAATGTACCTTCAGGGGAGATTTGTGAAGTATTTAATAGTCTTATCAACATGGAAGTGGACAAATATGCTTGCTTTATGCAAATGTATGTATATATGTATTACTAGAAATCAATTAACAACACAAAACAATGGCAAATATTGTCCAGAAACCCTCACAGGTACTGCATTTAGCGTGAAAAAATATGCTCAAATCATCACAACATGGCAAACTCAAGCCCAGCAGGCAACAACAGTTGTCAGTGTGCTGACTTGACTATGACTTGCCTCAAACTGCATAATGATTATCATAAAGTGGGCATGTCTGTAAAGGAGAGACTCGTGGGTACCCAGAGAACCCATTTTCATTCACATATCTTGAGGTCAGAGGTCAAGGGACCGCTTTGAAAATGGCAATGCCAGTTTTTCATCGCCACAATTTAGTGTAAGTTTAGAGCGTTATTTAACGATTGTGGAAAAATATCCATCCAACACAATTTTATAAAGCCCAAGATGATGTTTTAATGTCTTGTTTTGAACAACCAACAGTCCAAAACTCAAATATATTCAGTTCATAATAGTATAAAATGGAGAAAATCAGCAAATCCTTACAATTAGAATGATGGAACAAGAGACGTTTTGTATTTTTGCTTGAAAAAAAATGACTCAAAGGATTAATGGATTATCAACATACAAGATACTTTCTGTCAACTGATTAATAGTTTAATCAATCGTTCGACTCTTTCAGCTCTACAATATGTATTCACGTCTTTTCAGCATTGTATATCTTGTACCGTGTTACACATACAGTAGGCCACTGTAACCGACTGGCACTTAACACAAATGAGTCAGTGCTGTAATCACAAGTAACAATCACTGTCTTGTGATGTCCTCTGAGCTTACATTGCCTTGTCATGCTCCAGGGTTGCTTCTAAACAATGTGATGGATCACTTGGCACCTAAATATAATCCTCATCATCATCATCGATGAGTTACTGAGACAACATGAACAAACATTTGAAAAACAATGATTTTCACACGGTGTAATATAGCTCTGGATCTGAAGACCTGTGATGTGAGTTTAAAAAGATGCCGTTTTCTTTCTGTAGAATCTCTCGTGTTGACAAGGAGTTGGCCTGTACAAATGATGGACTTCTCCCTTTGGGATGAAACCTCATGTGGTGCGCTTATTGTCACGGGACATTTAATTCTAATTATTTAAAAAAGCTAGAATCAATAGAGCAAAGCGTCTGTTCGTGGCGCCATAAGAGACTCGTATTGGAGTGACTCCACTGACTGTGGGCACACTGGCAGCTTTCATGATGATGTCTTGTGGATTGGAGAAACACGTTCTGCTTTAAAATCAAACAAGCTCTCAGCATGGATGTTTGAAGGTGAAACACTGAATCCGTTAAAGCAAACTTTACCCATTTTCAACGGAGCTTGTTTTGTCTCTTGGTGGTGGTGGTGGCGGCGGAGACCAGAGTCTTGTTTATTTGTTCTACAGCTTTGTGGTAGCTGCTATTAGAGGTTGTTGTGGGGCAGATTTGCACTCTCATCTTCAGTTTTATCACATACTGTGGGCCTAAAGAGTCTCTCTGCATACCATCTTGTTTTTTATGGCATCAAGTGTCAGTGCTGCTTTTGTCTCCCGCGTCTAGTCGGCTATATTTATTGAGTGACCTTTTACAGGATTTATTGTTATGAGCTTACATCAGTGAGTGGAGGTTATTTTAGAATCGAACTTTATTGTACAATCACTCACATCAAAGGCTGACACTGGTGTTGATGCGATACCCGAGTTTCAGTACCAACACCAAAACCATAGCCTACTTTTTTCGATGCCCTATTTTGAGGAATATAAGCATTTCTTTTTATTTATTTAATGAAAGAAGTCAAAGTCCTTAGATTAGAAATTTGTGTCTAAACTAGAGCTGCAACTATTAGTCAATCAAATGAAAATTAATCAACAATTATTTTTATAATGGATTATTTGTTCGTCAAGCAAAAATACCAAAAATTTGCTACAGATTTTCAAATAAGAGAATCTGCCGCTTTTCTTATTCTCATATTGTAGTAAATTGAATATTTTTATGCCGACTACAGCCGTTGGCGTAGGCATAACGTTGTCGGGTTGTCCGTCCGTAAGTTATGTCCGTACCATTCTTGTGAACACGATATCTCAGCAATGCATGGAAGGAATTTCTTCAAATTTGGCACAAACGTCGACTTGGACTCAATCATGAATTATTTAGATTTTGGCGGTCAAACGTCAAGGTCACTGTGACCTCACGTCCGTCCCATTATTGTGAACGCGATAGCTCAGGAACGCCTTGAAGGAATTTCCTCAAGTTTGGCACAAGGATTCAGTTGGACTCAAGGATGAACTGATTTTGGATGTTAAAGGTCACTGTGACCTCACAAAACACGTATTTGGCTATAACTCAAGAATTCATATGCTAATTACGTCAATTTCATACAGATGTCTAACAGGATAAAATGATGACATTTTGGACAGACATGGATGCAAACTGCAACTTGACTGGTTGGCAGAGACAAACGCCCGCAAGGAGGTAATTATAATTGGTTTCTTGACTGTTGGTCTAGCAAAACAAGAAATTTAATGAGGTCACCTTGTTCTCTTAAGATATTGTGCATTTTACAGTTTTCTGATGTTTTATAGACCAAAATATTAAATAATGAATATAATCGTTAGTTGCAGCCCTAGTATAAATACAAGCAACTGTACAAGACATTTGCCTAATTGTAATAATCAAAAATTGGCAGAATTTGGATTTAAATCAGGAACTGTCTGATCAAAGAATATGTAAGCAAGATTATGAATCTGACCAGCAATCTCAGTTTTTGGTACTAGTTGACTATTTTCAATTCTTTTGGTTGGTACCACTACAAGTATTGTGGTTTAGGCCCTGCTCACATCAAATAAGATGAAACTCTGAGCAAAATTAAGGAAATAAAAACCATTGATCTGAATATAATTAGACTAGTAAGGAATGAAAAAGTAGTCTAAAGCAGTCTACTAGTCCTTAAGGATGTCTCACCTACCTTTCAGGTTGACCAATCCACAAACAAAGTCATTTTTAACATGGTTTCGTAAGGAAGCCATTATTGTATTAACTTGTGCCAGCTCTCTCGCACCATTTAGCATTAAACATTGATTGTCCCAAACAATTAGTGCTGCCGCCGCTGAGCTGAAATGAAGGCAGACAGATCTGGAGACGAGTCACTGGAGCAGGCTGATGAGCTGTGTGGGCTTGTAGTCTGTTTAGCCTCGGGAAGCTTCTGCGTCTCTGTCTCCGTGCAGTTTATCTGCTTATCTTTCATGCGCCTCTTCGGAAAAACATCAGTTCACTCATTTGCGGAGCTGCTAAAAACAGCAACATGTTCACAGAAAACTAGACTTTGTGCCGGTTTTTGACTCGGACGATTGAGACGGGGTGAAAGTCGGTGACGGGGTTTTTTTTTTTTT
>CAKAOH010034658.1:0-22697 GCA_916701665.1 Sebastiscus tertius
TTACAGACATGCCCACTTTATGATAATCACATGCAGTTTGGGGCAAGTCATAGTCAAGTCAGCACACTGACACACTGGCAGCTGTTGTTGCCTGTTGGGCTGCAGTTTGCCATGTTATGATCTGAGCATATTTTTTATGCTAAATGCAGTACCTGTGAGGGTTTCTGGACAATATCTGTCATTGATTTGTGTTAATTGATTTCCAATAATAAATATATACATACATTTGCATAAAGCAGCATATTTGTCCACTCCCATGATGATAAGAGTATTAAATACTTGACAAATCTCCCTTTAAGGTACATTTTGAACAGATAAAAATTGTGCGATTAATCGCAATTAACTATGGAAAATATTTTCACCAATTGACAGCCCTGTATAATATTAATAAGTATGTTTTCTAAAATAAAATGAGAATCGTTGTGTTTTTGTTACCTTAGAATGAGCCGTTAATAGCTACATATGGAGCGGGTCCTCTTCACGTAGTCTGCCATGTTTGCCCAGAATGGACAAACTAAACACTGCCTCTAGATAGGGCCAGTCGCGTTTTCACGTTTCCGCGTCGGCCACCGTAGTTTTCACACATGTTTGGCATACGGGAGAAGTTTCAGTTAGTTGCGATCTGCAATCTCACCACTAGATGCCGCCAGATCCTACACACTGCACCTTTAAACCCTAATCGTTACCAAAACGGCTGTTCGCCAGATGAAATAGAAGAAGATAGGGTGGATGTATTCATTTTCTTACCGTTGTGCCATTTCACTGTGTCTGAAAACACTGCTGTGATCAGAACCATGTTTCCATGTTTGGCGTGTTTTCAGATGTATTAACATTAGTGAGGACGTGGCTCTACCACCCAAATCCACCTGAGTGGTTCATACTGCTCGGTGTGCACACCATGAGAAACACAAGACTGTCGTTTAGTGAGAGGAATAGTGTCCTCCAGGCCGAAGAGCATTATTTGATTTCATATTATTTGTCTGCTCTTCCTATTTCAGTCCTAGTTCTGTTGAAACGTAATGTTGGAAGCAATATATTTTCCTGTTGATTTACAGGGGAGGCATCACAGGGTTACTGGATGGACTGAAGATGAAGCTGTACAGTTAGTTTGGTCTGCTTCTTTGTTCACTTTATGACTGTATATAATCTCCTGTCTGGATTATTTACAAAGGACTTTCATTATTCTCCTCTTTTAATCGCCTTTTGTATCCTGTTTGATGTAGTGCATTGGAGTTGCTGTCAACAATGTGCTTACAATGATGGTGTTACTTACTGTATAGTAAAATAAAGCATCTTTGTCAGAACAGCCAGCCCGCCGGCTCTGTGAGCACTAGTGTCCAATTTGAAAATGCACTTCGGACTGTTTATGTGTTGGAATTGAACACTTGAATTTCTCCACAGGAAGAGTAATGTAAATAGCAGTAAATTGAGCTTAACATTTTTGCTCAACAGCGACCTCTGTGACCAAAAGTGGCAAAAAGAGGACGATGGTTTTATTTTCCAAGATTCTAAGTCAGTTGCTTCAAAGACATCAACTTTCTCATCCACATTATCTGGCAGCAGAGTATGATGCTCGTCAAAACATCCTTTGTCTGGCCTCATCCTGACCTCAGTATCCACCACAGCTTCAATGTAGGACAGAACCTGCCAAAATAAATAAATAAATGACTCAAATATATCAATAAATGTAGCAAAAATAATATAAAATAAATAACTGTAGCCATTAATTAATTGATAAAATGTGACATAAATTGATTTTTTTTTAAATGTATTTATCTTTGTATTAATTCCCTTATTTATTCTTCAGTTTAACTTTCCTTTTTATTTATTCATGTATTTATTTGTATTAACTTTTAAATGTATGTATTTATTTTTGCATTTATTTATTTATTTATGCATTATTTTTTTATTAATTTACTTATTTTGCATTCATTTTATTTATTTATTTTATATTTATTTTTAAATGTGTGTATTTGTTTATGTATTTATTTATTTATGCATGATTTTCCCTTTGCATTTCAGCCCTTGTTTATTTTCCCCAACTTATTTATTTCTGTATTCTTTTCTTTACACATTTCTTTTTACATTTCTTTATGCATTTCTGCCTCATTATGCAAATGAGCTGTCACTCAACGTGTCATGTTAATTCTTGACCTATGGGAATAGCATATAACAAAAATAATCTAAGATCAAAGATTCACTTACTAAATTTCAGAGCTTTCATCTGCATCTCATGGTCCTCATTCAGCAAATGAAGCTGGTGCCATCATGTGATCCAAGTGTGGAGAAATCCTCTGGAAGAAGTTATACCAAACAGCGGAAGACATGCCAAAGTTTTATGGACTACAACAGGTAAACCTAAGTTACATATTGTCTCCAGCTACTGTCACCCCTTGAGGTCGCATCACTCATCAGCCAGCTAAATTCCTTACGTACGTGTCATTGGTCCCTTAAGTGGCAGTAGGCAGTATATATTTTTGGCATCATTGGGCAAAAATTCCATAATAACCTTTCAGCATATTGTAATTCAAGTGTTTTGAGAGAAAACTAGACTTCTGCTCCTCCTCATGGCTCTGTTTTCAGGCTTTAGAAAATCTAGCCGGGAGACTTTGACCAATCACAGGTCATTTCATTGAGAGAGCGTTCCTATTGGCTGTGCTCCGATCATGTGACCGGAACTTGGCGTTCCTTCACCAGATTTCACAATGGTGACGGCGTCATAAACTTTCTCATTTTACAGCTAAACCGTGCACTACGAGATGATTCTGAGGAGAGAAATAGGCTCATCAGATCAGCTCTGACTGCTTGTTTTCGGTATAGTGGACCGGATAACATCCATTTTTTCAATCAAATTGTGCAAATAGTGATACAAGCACCAAATTTGGCATGATGATACCCGAAGGGTCACTAAGCAAATATAAACGATTGGCCACTTGAAAATCCAAGATAGTGGCCATTTTTCAAGATGGCCGCCAAATTGACCTGCTGATAATGATTTCTCTCATAGAAATTCATCTACTTGGTTGATTTGAGTGATCTTGGTGTCAAACTGTATGTTTTCTAGCATGCTGGATCTAATTTTGATAGTTTTAACAGTTTTTAACTGCAATATGGTGGCCATTTTTCAAGACGGTTGTCAAATTTGAATGTGTGATGTAGAGTTATATGTTTTCTGGTATGCTTGATCTAATTTTTACAGCTTTAACATCCTCCAATAAGTTTTTTCTTACTTTCTGACTGTCCGCTGAGTCTTTGCTTTGTGGTTTTTGCAGCTTGAGAGTCTACAGTTCCAGTTCTAGCACCTGGTGTTGGATATGGAGCTTGTCATATTCCTGCTTATCTGCTCTTTCAGGGAAGGAAACTTTGGACTACTGATCCCCTACTCGACCAAGTCAATTTCTATGAGAGAAACCATCATCGGCAGGTCAATTTGGCTTGAGAAATGGCCGCCATCTTGGATTTTGAAGTGACCGAGTGTTCATATTTGCTAAACGTTCCCTTTGGAATCATTGCTTGTATCAATATTTGCATGATTTTTCCACTATCCGCTCCACTAGTATGTGAAATCTTGCAGATGCCGTTAGGAGCACCGGAGGACACAGAGAAACATGATTTTTTTCAGGTTACCTGTTTCATGTACTACTGTCAGGATATAGCGTTTTATAAAAATAACTTCTTTTAATCATATTTGCTCCAATCTCGCCTACTAAGAGAGGCTCCCCACTCCCACTCAGCCGGAATACACGCTGTATAATACATGCTGTATATAATACAGGCTGTATAATACATGCTGTATAATACATGCTAATACATGCTGTATATAATACAGGCTGTATAATACAGGCTGTATAATACATGCTAATACATGCTGTATATAATACAGGCTGTATAATACAGGCTGTATAATACATGCTAATACATGCTGTATATAATACAGGCTGTATAATACAGGCTGTATAATGTGGGTGTAGACTGAGAGCAGGGTGCTGCCGGCAGTCTCCTCTGGAGGGCAGCAAAGCGCTCATGTGCATCTACATGTAGAAGAAGAAGAAGAAGAAGAAGTCGTGGGAGCATCATCATCATCATCATCATCCATCTTCTGGTAGAGAGCACCAGAGCAGCAGCAGCCATCTAACACCGACTAGAGAGAAGAGACACATCCGCCATCATGGGAGCCGTTCTGGGTCTTTGCTCCATGGCGAGCTGGGTAAGAGACACACACTGTCTTTATATATATATATATATATATGAGAGACAGTGAAAGCAGTGGATGTGTTATATCACTGTTATTAGCTGCTTTCACTTCACTGCTGCTGTCATGACTGCGCAATAACACCACAATAACACCATCAGCCTCCAGGCCGACGGGATCAGTAATGTGGCGCAGACGGACATAAATACACACAGCTAGGTAGCATTTATCCATGATGCTGATATAAAGGTTACCTAGTTAATAATGTTGATGGGTTATTGGCTCCTTTAGTGAAGCTAGCTACATGCTAACATGACGCCTTTGTCTGTAGAGCAGCTAAACTGAATAACCTAAATAACCACAAACCTCGACGCCTCGGCTCAACTAACCGCTCTGTTGTTAATAAAAGAGATGTGTTATTAATGCTGCTGTAACGTTATAACATGTCGACGTGTATTTGGTGTTTTTATGTTCATGAACCTTGATGTAAACACGCAGCTGTGGATGATATCAACAGAGCTGTTGCGACACCGCAGCATGTAAACAGGGTCACGTATCAGCTTATTACGTCACAAGGAGACAGACAGCTACACCCTAACCCTCCCGGTGGAAGGAACCTGTCTGTCTGTCTGTCTGTTTGTTTATCCGTCTGTCTGTCTGTCTGTCTGTCTGTCTGTCTGTTTATCCGCCTGTCTGTCTGTCTGTCTGTCTGTCTGTCTATCTCTCTGGGTACTGATGACTATACGTTATTAACTGTAACCGTGATTTCGTGTGCAGATCCCGTCTCCATCATGGGGTCAGGGTGCTGACTGTCAAGTTAATTCTTGACCTAAGGCAGGGCTCAGCAACCTTTACTAGCAAAAGAGACATTTTTATGCAAAAAGAGAAAAAAAAAAAAAATCTGTCTGGAGCCGCAAAACCTTTGATCATTGTGATGAAGGTAACACAGTTTATAGTCTAAGTATATAGTATATAAGTCTAATGCAGCGAGGGCCAACTATATATAATATTACAAGAATAAAGTCATAACTTTACAAGAAAAAAGAAAATAATACGTAAAATTTCTACTTTATGATATTATGACTCTATTCTCATAATACTACGACTTTTCTTGTCTTAATATTATGACTTTATTCTTGAAATATGAGATTTATTTTTTCAAAACAATGATAAATAAAAATGAAAATGGCAACAAAAAACAGTTATTCGTTTCCATGTTTATAAATCCCCAGGGAGCCACTGGAGAGGAGCTAAAGAGACGCATGTGGCTCTGGAGCCACAGGTTGCTGACCCCTGACCCCTGACCTATGGGAATATATAACAAAATAATCTAAGCTCAAAGATTCACTTACTAACTTTCAGAGCTTTCAGCTGCATCTCACGGTCTTCATTCAGCAAATGAAGCTGGTTTAATTCTCTTCTTTGTTTATTTATCTTTGTAATAATTCCCTTATTTATTCACTCTTCTGTTTAATTTTTTTATTTATGTATTTATTTGTATTGATTTTTAAATGTATTTATTTATTTTTGCAATAATTTTGTATTAAATTATTCATTTTTGCATTCATTTTTATATAGCATATCACAAAATAATCTAAGATCAAAGATTCACTTACTGGTAAACGGGGTCACGTATCAGCTTATTGCGTAACGAG
Organism: Sebastiscus tertius; assembly: GCA_916701665.1. NCBI lineage: Eukaryota > Metazoa > Chordata > Actinopteri > Perciformes > Sebastidae > Sebastiscus > Sebastiscus tertius. The sequence goes on from CAKAOH010034658.1 coordinate 5,848, forward strand.
GAGACGGACAGCAACACCCTACCCCTCCCGGTGGAAGGAACCTGTGTAACTGTCTATCTGTCTGTCTGTCTGTTTATCTCTCTGGTTACTGATGACTATATGATATTAACTGTAACTGTGATGATTTGTGTGCAGATCCCGTGCCTGTGCGGCAGCGCCCCCTGCCTGCTGTGTCGGTGCTGCCCCAGTGGGAATAATTCCACGGTGACCCGCCTCATCTACGCCTTCTTCCTGCTGCTGGGAGTCGGTGTAGCCTGTATTATGTTGATGCCCGGCATGGAAGGGCAGCTCAAGAAGGTATAAATAATACACCATACCAAACTGTGGGTTATTCATTATATCAATGTAGGAGAAAGAACGGTGTGTTTGTGACTCCTCACTGTACTGCTGGTAGGTCAAAGAACCACCAGGGCTGGCATCCTATCCTATCTGCTTTTTTAATTTGCTAAATGTGGTGGAGAGTAGTTGCTTTTATAGAGCGCTCCAGGGATGACGCTGAGAAGTATGCAGTATGCAACGGTTAGAGCGATGTATTTTGCAGTATGCTAGGCTGTTAAAAAGGGTGGTGTTGTCTCAGCAGTATCTCTCTGCCCCGTCAGAGGAAGCTCTTTCCCTCTCCTCTTCCCTCTCCACGCTGCTGTTCTGTAGCCGGTCTGTGAGCGCCACCAACAATCTGTCCTCACAACTTTTGTTTTACAAAACATCTCCGTCCACACTCGGAACGCAAGAACAACTCCAAAAGCTCACCGTAATGTTTACATGTCACCACAGCTGAGCTCACAAGTTAAGGGTCAATGACTTTTCTTACTCCCTTTCCTTTGGCTTCATTAAAGTCAGTGTGATAACAGTTGTTGTTGATCGGGGGGCAGAGGAGCTGGGATTCCTGGTCATCGCTCTGCTGTCATCAACGTTCTCTTTACATGCAGAAATGACGAAAGGGAGGTCATTCAGGTTTCTGTCCATCACTCTTCTGAGTGCTCCAAACGTCGCCTTCAATCGCCCAAAAGCACATTCAATCATCATTCGGCCTCCACATGTTTAATGTGTTCCTGCTTTGGCCTCCTCCTGTGACTGGAACATTTTTCAGATGTAAAGTAGTAACTAGTCCGGTCAGTGCTAACAAAACATAAAAAAAAGCTGTAGTCCACCATCTTTGTTATTGTTTCTGGCGCATGCTCATTACACAAAGCAACAATGGTCGAAATGAGGAGAGGACGTCATCGTTTCCCAAACGCTCCGTTTTACACGTCCACACAGATACAAAGTAACTGGAGTTTTTAATAATCTGCACCTTAGAAGGCGTTTTCAAAAATATCCGTTTTTGTGACCCAAACTCAGTTTGCATGTGGACAAGAGGCCAAAACGTAGAGGCAAATATCTGTTTTTAAAAATATTTGTACACATGTAGACAGGGCCTTAAAGGTCCATTACAATGGAGATGATTCACAATGAATTGTATGTGTTTCTTATCTTCAATCCGTCAATCTTAATCAAAAATTGCAAAGACCAAGCTGACTCATGCTGCGATGAATCACAGCTGCTTTGAAATAATACAACTTCTGGTGCTATTTGGTCGGTTGCCACCTCAGTGCAGCTGTTTAAAGGTTATTCTGGGATACTCTTGGTTGTCATGTTTGATCTAATGAGGATCACTAATGGAGCATGAACAGCCTACTGGAGTTTCACACCTCAAGGGTTCTAACTGATTTAAAAAAAACCCAAAAAAACATGTATAATTGCTAGTTGCATATTATTAATAGAACCTTCATAGTGTCTATTCACATTTATTTTTTCTTATACTACTTCCTGTCGCAACCTTCAGATTTTCCCGCGGGGGCTCTTAAAGTTTGATCTGCCGTAACGGTGACGATTATGATTCCATAATTGCAGCAATAACCGTTACTAGTTACATGTTGAGGGGAAAGGCAGAGCAGCTGTCTTAGTGGGTGTAGGACGCTCTGTTCTGTGCTGCATGATCTAAACTCTGTGATTTGGCATTAAAAATGTCTTCCCGGTGCAGCATCATAGCTCCTGTCCTGTCTTCTGTGCTGCTGTAGATCCCAGGTTTCTGTGAAGGAGGGAGGGGTTCGTCTATTCCCGGCGTGGAGGGTCACGTGAACTGCGACGTGCTGGTCGGCTACAAGGCCGTGTACCGCATCTGCTTCGGCATGGCCATGTTCTACCTGCTCTTCTCTCTGCTCATGATCAAAGTCAAGAGTAGCCAGGACCCCCGAGCTTCGCTGCACAACGGGTGAGTCAGCATCCATCCATCCATCCATCCATCCATGGGCGATTCATTTCCTGATGGATCGACTGATCATTTTAAGAATTGAATCTTGCAGTTTTTGCCAGTGACTGATGTAAGAACTCTCTCTTCCAGGTTTTGGTTCTTTAAGTTTGCTGCAGCTGCTGCCATCACTATTGGATCGTTCTTCATCTCAGAAGGTCCCTTCACTATTGGTAACTGCTCTTCTCCATTATTCCCTTTCAAATTAAATGCAACCTGGCTTGCAAGTGTTTGTACCGCTGTGACAGGAGATCAAGACTGTGGATACCAGGTCTCACAGGGATTATCCTGCGTATAGTCTGACTCAGCGGATGTAGACTGTAGGTAGACAGTAAGTCTGCCATTGTATTTAACAAGGGCACCGTTTCTGCATCCTGGGCTTAGACCATTGTGATTGATTTAAAGAAATAAAATCAAGCCAGAGCATTTTCCTCAATACCATAATGATAATATGTGGAGCCAGACCTTTCTGTAGGAGGTAGGTCCAGCTATGTGAGACTAGCCTGCGTATGTCATAAGGGATTTGAACATTTTAAAGAACACATGGTGTGTACATATTGTTGTCTATCCAGTGCTGCCCAAAACCATCTATCCATCTCGAAAATGTCATGAACAAAGACTCAAAGAGCCTTGAGGGTTTTGTGGGTTCTTAAAGGTCCCATATTGTAGAAAGTGAGATTTCAATGCCTTTTTTTTTATTATAAAGCAGGTCTAGGTGCTAGTGTAGATAAGTACTGTAGATAAGTACTGTGAAAGTGTCAAAACGCTCGATCCACAGAGATGCACACAGCTCGTATTCAGAAACTGCTTTTGTCGTCAGGACTTCCGTAAGGTTGTGATGCAAAACATTCTCACTCCCAACTCGTCAAATACCGCCGCTTGGTCGGTGCCACTCGGCGTCGGTGCCCCATGCGGCCGTGCGTTGCGATTGGTTCAATTTTGGCGAGTGCAGACCAGAATTTACTGCACATGTGTTGTACCCCAAAGATATGATGCATACTCAGGCTCCTTCCACAGGCCAGAGCAGAGCAGCAGGAAGAGGCTGCAACTTAGCCCCGGAGCCGAAGCCCGTATGTACGCAGTACCTATTATGCCCCGATATCGCGATTCAGTTTTTCGTTTTCGTTTCATTTCACAATTTTATATCGCGATATTTCGTGGCACGATATTTCGTCACACCCCTACTGACTAGCGACTCATGGGATTGACGATACTAACGAGTCACAGGACTGACGATACTAACGAGTCACGTGACTCACGGGACTGACAATACCGACAAGTAACGTGACTAAATTTGAATTGACAAAATGTGACATAAATTGATATTTCTGTTTTAATTTGCTTCTTAAATCTTTACAATTGTATTAATTCCCTTATTTATTTACTCTTCTGTTTAATTTTCCCTTTTATTTACTTATATATTTATTTTTTTATACATTTTTAAATGTATTTATGCATCTATGTAGTAACGTAACGCTCAATGTCTTCCACAGTGTGGTTCTATATCGGCATGGCTGGAGCCTTCTGCTTCATCCTCATCCAGCTGGTTTTACTCATCGACTTCGCCCATTCCTGGAATGAGTCCTGGGTGGAGAAGATGGAGGAGGGCAACTCTCGCTGCTGGTATGCAGGTATGGTGACGGTGTTATTATGAGGCTAAACATGAGGATACAAACTTCATCCATAACAACCTTTAAAAAGCAAAGTGTTATTTACAGCTCGTCAGCTGTCTTTTGGCTGTTTTATGTGACAGTGATGGAAATAAATTGCACCTTAAATGTTTAGGTGACAGCTCTCATTAAGACAACAAAGGGCTTGAAGTAGAAAAATGGAAAATCTGGAATGTGTTAAAGGAACAGTGTGTAGGATTTGGCATCTAGAGGTGTGGTTGCAGATTGCAAACCCGAGTACCCCTCCGCTCACTCCTCCCTTTCCAAGACTGTGATAACGTGAGCCGCCAAGTGCAAAACCGTGGTAACGCCTTGCTCAGTGGCCATCCATACCATAATAACACTACTTTAGGAGCAACGGAAGTCAGACGGCGGCTGGCGGTACCGCGGTTTAGCACTTTGCGGCTCACGTTACCGCAGTTTCACAAGCAGAAGCCTCTCTCTAGAGCCAGAGTTTGTTCTGTACTACTGTAGAAACATGGAGGACTCCGTGAGGAGGACCCGCTCCCTATGTCGATATGAAGGGCTCATTCTAAGCTAACGAAAACACAACTATTCTTAGTTTCAGGTGATTATACACTAATGAAAACATAGAAATGTAATATAATACTCATAACTGCTAATAGATCCCATGAGATGTTACACACTGCTCCTTTAAAAGCTGTTTTTTTACTGTGAAGTATGACATCATGCAAAAATGAGTCAGTAGTAGTCAATATTTCTTTAAGCCACATATTTTTTGATGATAATGAGATTAAAGACAGTAATAATGATAATATATTCATACACGTAAGAGATTGGATCAGAATATGTGGTAGCTTCCAGGTGAAGGGCGTTCCGTAAACAGCCCGTTAAACGGTGATGAGTTATTAATGAAAGGCCTGTCCTGTTGTTTTGTGTTCACAGCCCTGCTCTCGGTCACCACAGTGAACTACCTGTTGTCTCTGGTGTCTCTGGTCATGTTCTACGTCTACTACACCCACTCCGACGGTTGCACCGAAAACAAGGTCTTCATCAGCATCAACATGCTGCTCTGCGTCGGCGCCTCCGTCCTGTCCATCCTGCCTCAGATCCAGGTTCTCTCTTACATTCATCCCTGTGACTAAAGAAAGGAAAAAATCAGTCCCACCACCATTTCTCATTCATCTTCCCAGAGGATCTTCAAGTTAATGCATGTTTTAAAGGACTGTACTCAACACAAACCAAGATCTGAGATCTCACAACCGAGGCTGTTAACTTTGTTCATACTGTATGTGGTTCAGCCAACAATGTGAGGCTAGTATTTTCGTGATTTAGAAATGATGTTGAGCAGCATTGCATTAGCAAACACGTGACGATAACAGCATGTAGAAAGACATTGGTGATAAAGAGAAAGACTAATATCATTCAGAATGTGCTGATATTGTGTCATTTTCCAGCGGATACGAGCTGAGTGCTTTTAGTTGTTAGAGTTGGTCTTGGATTGATTTCCCTACTAATGCCTGCTGTTCTCTGTGTGAAGGAGTCCCAGCCCCGGTCTGGCCTGCTGCAGTCCTCCCTGGTCACCCTGTACACCATGTACCTGACCTGGTCTGCCATGACCAATGAGCCTGGTAGGAGAACATCCATACTCTATATATAGAAAGTGTCATCAGCGATATCCTAACTACCTGTGCTGCTTTCACTTTGCTCTGTTTGCACTGTGAGCTTGTACCAATATATATTAGTGGAATATGAATGTGCATGTAAACGTAGTTTATCATAACTGGTAGAGGGTAAGCTCTGGTCAAACTCATGAAAATAGGATCCAAGTAATAAATTGGAATTGTCTTTAAAAAAAAGACCACACAGCAGCTCCCCCTGATGATGAGGAGGATGATGATGATGGTATATCATGATTACATGATATTACAATACGTCCTGTTTCCAGCCGTCCGTCATTGTGTCAGATGTCTCCACACATGATAAATAAAAGGTGTTGTGCTGGATAGAGTAACCCATCAATGACAGCAGGAATTAAACATCTTTTCTTGTGGCTCACAGACAGGAAATGTAACCCGAGCCTTCTGGGTATTATCGGGCTGAACAGCACCAGTCCTGCAGGTCAGGACCATGTGGTTCAGTGGTGGGATGCCCAAGGGATTGTGGGATTGATCCTCTTCCTCATGTGTGTCCTCTACTCCAGGTGAGATCAAGGATTTTAATTCTATTATCACCTTGTGAAGAAAGTCACAGTTTAATAATAATCACCAACCTGACCTGCCTCCGTCCGTCTCCTCGTGTTGTTGTTTGGTATTATAAATGTATATCTCCTCTGTTTGTCCATCAGTATCCGGAACTCGTCCAACGCCCAGGTGAACAAGCTGACTCTGACCAGCGACGAGTCGGCTCTGATCGAGGACGGGCCGACGGGCGACGGCTTCGAGGAGGGCGGCAACGCCAACAGAGCTGTGGACAACGAGAAGGACGGCGTCACCTACTCCTACTCTTTCTTCCACTTCATGCTGTTCCTGGCATCGCTCTACATCATGATGACACTCACCAACTGGTACAGGTAGGCTTCACAGTGAGATGAAGGACCGGTGGCGAGCTCTATGGCACAGAGGGAGAAGAGCAAGTCCACCTTAAAAGAGACCCGTTTCCTCTGAACACTAGTTCAGACTGATGGCTTTGCTGCCATCCTGAGGTTGAACACGTTTACTGACGGTGACAGGATTGACCACATTCTAATTCAATTTAACGCCGGGCTTTGCTCCTGCTTTACATTTTCTTCCAATAGAGTTGGGCCGGTGTAAACAGAGGTTATTTGCATAAAAACACACGATTCAATTGATTCTGATTATTTAAATATTTGCTTTGATTAAAAAAAAACATTTTGGTAAGTTGTTTGGAAGTTAAACAATAATCAATAATCATAATCCCCTCTCTAATATCTATTTTAACTTGCTTTGAGAACATCTCCTACAAACAACTGGATTTATTCAAGTTTCTTGCCAAAAACTCAATTTTACGAGATCACATTTGAACACATCATGATAACGCTGAAATTGAAATAACCAACACAACATTAAGCCGGCGCAAAATGTATGCAAAACAACAGATAAACATCGGCCACTGCCATCGGCACGGGTCCTCTTATGTGTCTTTTAGGCCGATGGCAGCCAACGAGGTGAATATCGGCCGATACCTAGGTATAAATCGGTGCATCCCTAGAACCCAGGCTGACAGCAGTGGAGTATCAGTTTGTCAGCTGATGTGTTTCTCTCTGCAGCCCCGACTCCAACTACGAGGCCATGACCAGCAAGTGGCCGTCGGTGTGGGTGAAGATCTCCTCCAGCTGGATCTGCATCGCCCTCTACGTGTGGACTCTGGTGGCTCCGCTGGTCCTGGTCAACAGAGACTTTGACTGAAACACACACACACACACTCACTGTCCCACTGCTCATACACACATCCATGCTCCGCTTCACCCGTGTTTTGTTTCAGGAAAGTCGGTAGAACAGTAGGTAGCTAACCCTGCATCAGTTCCAGCCGGAGGAGCCGGGGCTGTTTCAGGACTGTTCAGTTTGGAAGCTGCGGCTCATCTCATGCGGTTGCAGCTTCCTCACTGCGAGGCTGATGATCGTCCTGTCCCAGCTCTGACTGCAGCCCGGCTCCTCTGCTCTAACCTCATTGTGAATCCTCAGCAGCCCGTTGTAGTGGTTTCGCCATGCTGTTGCCATTGTAAATATATCCGGTGTACTCCTAGTGGATGATTTAGTTTTCTTTCTCTAAAGACAGAGCTGCATGCTTTTTCCTTTAAAACCTGACGTGACATGAACAGTAGCTGTATCTGAAGCTTTTTTATGAGGATGATGATGGCCGCCCTCATTGATCGGTGTGCAGCAACAGTTGACTGCAGTATTACATATGGAAATGCTGTTACATGTCAATTAATTGCTTAGCTTGTGCTAATGTCCGATGGCTTCAGTTGTGTATGAGCAGGACTCCAGCTGTGGCCCTGAGAGACGAGAGCAGCTCATCATGGTTCACTAACTCGTACCCATCTCCAGGCATGAGCAGTGCTGTGTAGCGTTGTGTGTGTGTGTGTGTGTGTGGTATTCTAGCCATCCGCTATCGTGTGTTGAAGCTCTCCCAGCTGTGTGTCCTCTGCAGCTTGCACATACACAACAAAGGCATTCCTGTTTTTGTTGCTTCCGATTTGATTTTGACTTTAAATGTAAAATTGAAATTGATTGTTTGAAAACCTCTAGATAACTTATTTGGTAGTGTTTAGCATTAGCATGTAGTTACTCACACACGTTGTGTGTTTACATTTGTATGATTGTCTTACCTGTGCTTTTATCCTAATAGGATTTTTCTCTTGACATGTAAAAGTATATTGTAACTCGTTTAATAAAACGGAGGAAAAAGAGGTTAAGTTTGTTTTGTGTCTTGCCTCTGTGTAGCTGGGCCGTGCACTGTAACGCCCTCTCAGACAGGAAGACCGGTCAAAAGTCATAGTATAGTATGTCAAAAAAATAAAAAAAGTCATAGTTTATTATGTCAAAAAAAGGTCATAGTATAGTATGTTGATAAAAAGTAATAGAATATTAAAAAATAGTCAAAAAATCATAATACAGTATGTCAAAGAAGGAAAAATATCACAGAATAGTATGCTGACAAAGGTTTAAAAAAAGTCATGGTATTGTATGTAAAACAAAAACAGTATGTTGAAAAGGTGTAAAAAAAAAAAAGTAATAGTATTGTATGTTGGAAAAAAGTCATAGTATGTCAAAAAAATAAAAAAACAGCCATAGTATAGTATGTCAGAAAAAAATCACTATTGTAGAATGTCAGAAAAAGGTACAGTAATCTGCAGCCTAACAGGCAACAACAGCTGTCAGTGTGTCAGTGTGCTGACTTGACTATGACTTGCCCCAAACTGCATGTGATTATCATAAAGTGGCCATGTCTGTAAAGGGGAGACTCGTGGGTACCCATAGAACCCATTTACATTCACATATCTTGAGGTCAGAGGTCAAGGGACCCCTTTGAAAATGGCCATGACAGTTTTTCCTCGCCAAAATTTGGTTTAATTTATTTATCTTTGTTCACGACAAGCTAGTATGACATGGTTGGTATCAATGGATTCATTAGGTTTTCTAATTTCTTACAATGCCAATATCTTCACTCTAACATTTAAACTGGGCCCACTACAACTCTGAAAGATCGATTGTGTTAATGTGTTAAAGAAATTAGTGGCATTAAAACAATTTTGTGTTAACGCGTTAACTTCAACAGCCCTAATTTGTTATAAACCAAAGTATTGGACAAATTGATATTTAACCTGATAAAAAGTCAGGGAATCGTCAAAGTGATTACATTCATCCTGAGTCTGATCCGGCCCCCAGAGGTTCATTGACAGGCAAGTATCATCCTGAAATAAATACACCATGAAAGAAATAAAAGAGGAAGAAAAGAAACCTGAAGTGAAATAAATAAATAAAAAAAGCAGAGCAGCTGAACGCCTTAGCTCCCATGGTGTATATAATAATAGAATCCAATCAATCTTATTTCCATATATGTATTTTGTATATACAGTTCTCTTTGTTAACACCTTATTTTGAAAGCCGGACGCAGTCACACGTGTCTACTTCCTCTAACTTCTCCAAGGTCGTCTCTAGCTCTCCCGTCAGCTCCGTTCTCTTCATACATCCATGGTCAGCTCCATCGGGGCCGTTTGAATGCATTCAACATAAATGTCAGTATCTGGGTGCTCTAGAGTCGTAGCGTCAGCCCGTTTGACCACGGAGATGAGAGCGACGGCCGGCTTGATCGCACGTTACCATGATGCGATAACGTCTTCTGTCCGTGACAGAGTTAGCATGCAGCTTTAGCCCTGATGTCTAGCTCTGCTTTTCCTGTCAATGTGTGAAACCCAAAGTGTTTCCATCCTTTACTGGATGTGTAGTGTTTACCACGCTGGATTTAACATGTGAGGGTGCAGGTTGTGTCCACGCTGACCCTCCGCCGTTTTGTACTTTTTCCTTTTGGCTCACTGCGGTTTGTTTTGGTTGACGGACAAGTAGCTGCTAGATTTACTTCACTCACCAGCCGAACAAATCAATGGTGATCTATTGAGAGGCTGCTAGATTTTGGAATCCACCAGCCACAGCGGCAGGTGGACAAAAAAGTTCATTTCCAGCCCTGTTAGATCTGATTAAGACCAGAGTTCTATAGTTGTCAACTGCAGTTGGGGAGGTAACCATGAAGGAAGTGAAACCTATGATCAGAATAATCCCTCTGATGACTCTTACTCACATTGGGATCACTTCTATAGTGAATTAAATTGTGAAAATAAACTATATACCATTTTTCTAGGGACCCTTTGGAACTCCCTCAAAGACCCCTGGGGGTCCCCGGCCCCCTGGTTGAGAACCACTGGATTAATAGATTTAATCACTTATTTATTTATGTCATTGTCAATTTATCAATTCATTAATATATTAATTTGTTCATCCATTTCATCAGTATAATCCCGACCCATCAAACCCTCAATAAACTTACATTCCACAAGATCTGAAGAGGCTAACCACGCACAAACTAGCTACAGCTAGAAATCCTATATACATTACATCGGTTGCACTTTAATTAAGTGTAACAATGCCTACATGTATTGTCTCTGTCAAATGAATAAATAAATAAATATATATCAATCTGAGCCTGTCAGCAGTAAAGTGAGGGGTTAGATGGGAAAATTGGTACTCTTCTAAACTCACATCCATGGACGTATTTTAAGAGTATGCACAAACAACCAATGGTGGCGAATCCTAAAAACATCTGTATTGAACCCTAAATGAAATGCTGACTTAGTGTGTGGAGATCACCTGAAACAAACTGTTCAAATGAAACTGAATGTAAACATGTACAGAACTGCAGTCACTGTGGAACTCTGCTCACGAGTCAGATAGAAGGGAACTGTTCCAACATGTTTATGTTTGATGTCAGATGACAAACTGGTCAGGAACCAACTCCTACACTTTAATAATAAATTCAAACAGCATAACACCATCTAACCTAATGTTAAAAACAAAACAAAGCCAGTAAGACCTTTAAGTGATTTAATGAAATATGATGCACATAACTCTGGCATTTTGAAATGAACATGTAATTATTATTATTTTTTTTATTTGTTGTCTATGTATGTATGTATGTGTGTGTACAATAAAGAAAGTATACATCAAAATTTCAGAGTGCTTTCAATGACACCATCGAATGCTCCAAGTGATTTGATGACATCATTGAATGTTCCAAGTGATTTGATGACATCATCGAATTCTTTGTGATGTCTTAAAGCCAAGTTTGGGAAGTTAACATGTGTCTCTCAAGAAAGAACCAACCACTTGAACTCAGAATCGAACTCAAGATCACACCTTTGTGACCAAGAGAGATCGAATTTTCAATCGAGGCAAACCACAGAAAGAGACGGAACTGTTCATCAGTGTCAGACTGCATCTACACAAGAACAATGTACCAGCAACAAATCGACGAGGACATCACAGCGATCAGCTGTCAACAGATCTCTGCAGAGCTCCAGGCTGAAAAAAATCAAAATTATGCTCTTCAGCTGCAAGTAGAGAAGCTGAAAGCTTCACATGAGATGGACCTGAGCTGTCAGGAGGAGAAGATGAAGCTCCTTATCAATGAAGTGGTCAGCAAGATCTTCCAAAACGGGTCCCTCCAGAAACAAGTGGACAACTTGAAGAAACTCCTGGAGGAGAAAGACAGCACCCTGCAGGATGAGTTGAGAGATCTCAAAGTGGCTCACAAAACCAGCCTAAACCAGCTCCAAGCTGTGCAGGGGGTCAATCAGAGCCTCCGAACTGAGCTGGAGAAAAGCAAGATTCAAACAGAGTGTCTCTGGGAAGAAGTGTCAAACTTGAATAAGCTCCTGGAGGAGAAAGACAGCACCCTGCAGGAGGAGAATAGCACACTGCGGGAGGAGAATAGCACACTGCGGGAGGAGAATAGCACACTGCGGGAGGAGACGAGCACACTGCGGGAGGAGAAGAGCACACTGCGGGAGGAGAATAGCACACTGCGGGAGGAGAAGAGCACACTGCGGGAGGAAAACCGCATCTTGCAGGAGAAAAACCGCAACATATACAATGTGGCGCTCGTCCAAATGGAGTCCATCCAGAAACAAGTGGACCACTATTATAAGCTCCCGGAGGAGAAAGACGGCACCCTGAAGGAGAAAAATAACACAGTGCAGGACGAAAACCGCACCTTGCAGGAGAAAAACCGCATCCTGCAGGAGAAAACTGAACTTCTTCAGTGGGAAAATGACACCCTGCAGGAGGAAAACCGCTACTTTAAGAATGAATACAGCATCAATCGGGAATTAACCTGCACCTTAAAGGAGGAAAACTGCACCCTGCAGAATAAAGTGCTCATCCAAATGGGGTCCCTCCAGAAACAAATGGAGACTACTACACTGCTTGAAAAGGAAAAGGAAAACCTGCAGGTGGAAATCCGCTTACTTGTGGAGGAAACCTGCACCCTGCAGGGTAAGCTGCTCGTCCAAACGGAGTCCCTCCAGAAACAAGTGGAGAAAACTGAACTTCTTCAGTGGGAAAATAACAACCTGCAGGAGGAAAACCGCTTCCTTCAGGATCAATACCGCATCAATCAGGAGGAAACCTGCACATTAAAGGAGAAAAACTGCACCCGGCAGGATGAGGTGCTCGTCCGAACAGGGGCCCTCCAGAAACAAGTGGAGAAAACTGCGCTGCTTCAGGGAGACAACCCCACCCTGCAGGATGAAGTGAGCGATCTCAAAGTGGCTCACAAAACCAGCCTAAAACAGCTCCAGGCTGAGCTCCGAACTGAAGTCGAGGAGCTCAGCGACTTTCGCCACGTGAATGTGAAGAAGCTGACCGCCGAGCTGGAGAAAAGCAAGATTCACACCGAGTCTCTCCAGAAAGAAGTGGCAACCTTGAATGATGTCCATCAGAAAAAAAACAGCAGCAGCAGCCGGCCAAATAAGAAGAGAAAGCCGAAGGGAGCTGGACACCGTCCCTAAATGAAACATTTTGACCAATGCTATATATATAAATATAAATATATATATATATATATAGCATTGGTCAAAATGTGGTGTCATGTGCATATATATGTATGCATATAGTGTAATGTGTATATATATATATGTATATAGTGTAATGTGTATATATACACTGTACATGCATATAGTGTAATGTACATGTATATGTATATATATATGTATATAGTGTAATATGCATATATATGTATATAATGTAATGTGTAAATATACTGTACATGTATATATATATATAAATAGAGTGTAATGTGTGTTATATATATATATATATATATACAGTATATATATGTATATAGTGTAATATGCAAATATATATATATAATGTAATGTGTAAATATACCGTACATGCATATAGTGTAATGTGCATGTACATATATCTATATATATATATATGAATAGAGTGTAATGTGTATATACTGTATATGTATATAGTGTAATATGCATATATATATGTATAGAGTGTAAAGTGTATATATGTATGTATATAGTGTAATATGCATATAAATATATACACTAAAAAATAAATAAATAAATAATAATCATCATCATCATCATCATCATCATTTGAAGTTCAATAAGTCCTTGGACTTACGTTGTTGGTGCTCGGTTCCTAATTACATCGACAGAAGACGTATGAAATAGGGCTGTCAAGTTAACGTGATAATTAACGCGTTAATGCAAATTCATTCATTTCTTTAACACATTAACGCAACTTTAGATTGTTAGGTTGCAGTGGGCTCAGTTTTAAAGCTAGAATGAAGATACAAATACTACAAGACATTAAATAACGCTTCAAACTTGTCATGGCCAATTTCAAAGGGGTCCCTTGACCCCCCCCCCCCTTGACAAAATGAGCCGTCTGGAATCCTTCAGTCAGTCATCATCTATTAACATCACTTGTTGTCAGCTGACCTCATGCCTTCACAGCAGTTTCCTTTCAGTAAAGCCAATAAAGAAATAATCCACGTCTTGATCAGACAGGTTAAAGTAATCCAGTAGTAGAAAAGAGATTAGTACTTCATAACGTTACCTTGCGATGAAAATGAAAGACTATTGAGACGAGTCCATCAGGAGTTCTGCTGAAGGCATCAGCCTTTCTGAACAAAACGTACTATATCAACTAAAACAAGTCCTCGTTTACAGTTAGCAAGGCTCTTCATCCTCTCCTCTCAGCATCTAAACAAACCTATTTATGCAGCTCTTATCATTCTATTGGGGTAATTTAGATTAAGACTTATTTTATGTAGCATAAGCCTAAATGTTTGATACCACATACCATAATTAAACAGTTATGTATGTCTATTTGATCATTTATCATTGTATAATTTATTGAATTTATTATTTATTTAAGTTGATTTTTTATAATCTTTAATATTTTTGGCTGATAGTGGTTAATAAAGTGAAATAATATGGCATCACTCCAGAGAGTCAGTGGTCAAATCATTGCTTTCCGTCGGGTCAGTGTAACTCTGGTTAAGCAACAGCTCAGGCTGAGCCTGACCACGTTAGTTTCCCAGCATACGTTGCCATAGTAACTGAGCTTGAACTGTGTTGAATTTGCTTTATTGAACTGAATCAACTGAAAAAGAGTCAGACTAACCTAAATAAGCCTGTTTTATTTGGTAAACTGTCTTTATGGAACGGGTCTCTATTTTACCTCGATGGACCAAACAGACTCAAAGTGTTCACCAGGCTGTGGATACACACACTACACTTGATCCTTGGATCAGTTCACTGTTGGTTTGACTCTGCTTATAGATTATAGAAATAGTTTCAGTCTCCTGAGTGAGATGAGAAGCAACGAACAACAAAGGAACACTGTAGCATTTGCTTTATTGTAACTGCAAGGCTGGCAACAAAGACAGACAGCTGGTGGGATGTGGGCAGGTCACACAGAAGTCATGTGACCTCTGTGGCCGTGCACAGTAGACTAGATGTGAGATCTAAAGTGTGGCGCTACCAGAAGAAACGGGCACTTGAATATCAGTGAAGAGAGACAGGAGAGGACTTTCCCTTTACCACAACATGAACGTACCGAGGATACTCAACACCACGAGAGTGACATCATTTACAGCTGAGATCAGCTGCTCTGAGTTCAGCTCACACACCGTTTCCTCTGTTGGTTCCAAACTGTGAACACTGTCGACTGATTGAAGCTTGGAGGAGATTCAGGGATTTAAGGAACAACTGGGTGCTGTGACAAAATCAGGTGAGTGTTCCTTTAGAAACAAAATGAATTCATGTTTTTAGCTGCGTTTTCATTCTTAACAAACAGGACCCGGTTTCAGAGAGCAGGTTTAACATCTGAGTCTAAACATGAACTCTGAGTTGACTGGTCCTGAGGTGGGAAACATCAGAACAGTCAGTTCAATCAACTCTGAGTAGGTTGAACCTGAACATTAAAAGCCATCATCACTCACCCGTACTACGAGTCACCATGGTAACAGGTATATAAAAGGCAGAGCCTCAGTTTTAATCCAGTGGATGTAGAGATATTAATGCATGTTTATGCTGACTGTGCACATTTATCTTTAACAAAAAAGAAGTCGGAGCAGGGAAAAGTGTCAATAACACAATAAAGTTTTAGTCAGTGGTGTCCATTAGTTCATCTTTACCAGACAAATAAAGACTGACTGACGGGGACAAAACACAGGGACCGGCAACTGAAGATGAAAAATAACAAATATATAGAGACATGATGGTAAACTCACTATCTGATCCAGTAATAACGTGTTTGGTAATTTAAAGTTTAAAATAGATTACATTATAAATTTGGATCTTGGCTCAACAACATTCAGAGACTTTATTTCAGCTACTTCAACAAATGGAGTCAATTTAAACCCGTTCATACTACACGCAGCATATTTAATGAAACAACAACTCACTTTCTGACTCCATCCTGCTCTCTCAGAAACATTAACATATAATCTACTATATTATAGGAACCCCGTCCATCAGTGCAACCAATCACACGAGTGATGGAGATCATTCTTCATTGATCCTACGTGTCTAAAGCTTCAAACCCACTTTTACTATTTAAACTGAGATGACAGAGGATGTCTGTGTGCTCAGAGTCACTGTGTTATAAAAGAGAAGGACATGCAGAGGTTTTATTCTGAGCTGATGGTGACTTGATGCTGGGTAATATAAACCTGCTTTCTGAAACTGGGCCCAGGTCTGGTTACTGTTCTAGTGTGTTGATAAAACTGAGAAGACTACAGGATGACAAACCAACGTTGACCCTAATAGATTCTTTGTGGTGTTAGTTGGACGGAGGCATCACCTGCTGGACACTCGTACAGCAAGTCTCAAGTCACAATTTAATGACTTCTCTACGATGCGAATCTCTCAGACACACACACACAGACTCCATTCCTTTGTGGTGACGTGTCTCTGGTCACAACACACTCCAGGGGAGATATTCAAACTATACAGTATATGATAGAAACGTTGACAGGTTTAGCATTCAAACTCACAACACTCTGTTGATGCTTTAACAAGGTAACGTACAGTCTCTAGTAGAGATCACCTTCAGTCCCGGTTCTCTACAATGCTGCTGAACTCAAAGGGAAGTGAGCCGCGGCTGAACTCGACACTAACTGAAGGAATGTTGCTTTCTGAAGAGTCGCAGCTTGAAGCAAAAGATAAACAAAAATCAGAATAAATACATTTTCAGAAATCGAGCGTAGCTTTAGTTCAGGCAGGCCATGATGTCAAGCTCTGCTCATATGACGGCTATCAGCTGATAACAGCTGATCTTAAGCCAGCCCAATCAGCTGATGCATCAGCTGACGGATCAGTTGATTCC
>CAKAOH010034666.1:0-16100 GCA_916701665.1 Sebastiscus tertius
TACATTTTTCAGATTTTTTTTCAGACAGAAACCCTCACACATTCACATATCTGGAGGTCAGAGGTCAAGGGACCTGTTTGAAAGTATGCAGTATGACACGGTTGGTTCCGATGAGTCGCTACAACCTAAAAATCACAGGTTGCGTTAATGTGTTAAAGAAATTAGTGGCATTAAAACTAATCTGGGTTAGCCCTAGTGACGACAGAGTCGTTAACTTCAGGAAGTTACTGCTAAGAGACAAGAAATATGATTTTCATTTTGACACTTGAGTTATACTAAAACACTACAGTACCCATGAGCCTCAGCGGCCAGCGACTGGCTGCAGACACAGCTGCTGAATGGATCTGTAGTGAAATGATCTCTCCGACTCACCGTAGGCCATCTTCATCCTCCTCTTCCTCCTCCTCCTCCAGCTGCGTCCGGGCTGGGAGGGGCTGGAGTCGGACCCGTCCAGGTTCTTGAGGAGGACCACCTTCTGTTTGAGGCAGCTGCAGCCCAGCATGCAGAGAGGCCGGCCGCAGTGGCTGATCCTGGAGCAGTGGGCCAGACTGGAGCAGACGCAGCCCAGCCGGCAGAACTCGTTCAGGCAGGGAGGGGCCCGTCTCCGGACCAGCTGGATGGGGGCCGTCGGGTTCTCAATGACGAAACCCTGAGGAGGAACCACAGGAACCATCGCTTAGTATTATACACTGCTGGTGGTCCAATCTAGAATAATACAGCATGGTTGTAGCTAACAGGAACTAGAAACTAACAGCACCTAGAAACTAACTCCAAGCTAACAGGAACTAATAGCTAACTGGAAGCTAACTGGAACTAATAGCTAACTGGAAGCTAACCGGAAGCTAACAGGAACTAATAGCTAACTGGAAGCTAACTGGAACTAATAGCTAACTGGAAGCTAACTGGAAGCTAACAGGAACTAATAGCTAACTGGAAGCTAACCGGAAGCTAACAGGAACTAATAGCTAACTGGAAGCTAACTGGAAGCTAACTGGAAGCTAACAGGAACTAATAGCTAACTGGAAGCTAACCGGAAGCTAACAGGAACTAATAGCTAACTGGAAGCTAACCGGAAGCTAACAGGAACTAATAGCTAACTGGAAGCTAACCGGAAGCTAACAGGAACTAATAGCTAACTGGAAGCTAACTGGAAGCTAACTGGAAGCTAACAGGAACTAATAGCTAACTGGAAGCTAACTGGAAGCTAACAGGAACTAATGGCTAACTGGAAGCTAACAGTAAATGGGGTTTCTATTGTTTCTATATCTGACAGTACAGACCGGCTGCGGTCTCCGTCTCTGACCTTCAGTGTGAAGAGTGATGTCAGAGCGATGGCGGCCCTCTCCTCGGTGATGCTGGTCCGTGGTCGTCCCTCCCACACCACCCCGTCCTCCAGGTCCTTCTGTCTCAGCAGACCCCGGGTCATTACGGGCCCGCTGTCCTTGTGGCAGGTTTCACCGCTCTGATCGGCGGCGGTCCCCAGCTCAGAGTCCGACTCCAGCGGCGCCATGTCCTCTGAGACGCCGGGCGGGGGGGCCGTGGGCTTGGGGGGGCTGAGGGTCTGGGACCAGGTCTTGGGTTTGAGCTTCTTCCTCTTCCTGCCTTGAGGAGACAGAGTGGACATCTCTGTGTGGTCGAACCGGACTTTCAGGTGGTGTCTCCGTGATTTATGAGGTTCAGCGGCGGGTTCTGATGAGGGGGGGCCGGCCGGGATCTGGACCGCGGGCTGTTTAGGGACCAGGTTAGACTCAGCTGGACTCAGACTGAGTGCAGGTGCTGGACCTGGATCTGGTTCTGCTCTGGGTTTACTGGGTTTTGGACCTCTCGGCCTCCTGGACGGTTTGGTCTCTCTGAGGGAGAGTTTGGGTCTCTTGGAGGGGGGGATGAATCCAGATATGAGGTCTGAGGTGGGGGAGCCGGAGGTCTGCTTCTTCAGGACGCTGTCCAGGGTCCGGACGTAGCTGGTGCTCCTGGTGGGCAGCTCGTAGACCAGCGGCTCCACCACGGGCTGAGAGAAGCTGGCGGCTCGCTGGTCGATCAGCTTCCCTTCGTTCTCCAGATACTCGTCCAGCATGTCGCTGCAGAACGCCGACAGGTTCTTCTTGGGTGGATCTGAACTGGGCCCGGCTGCAGGAGGAGAGCACGGGTTCAGTGTGACGGGCTTCAGATCCAGGTAAAGACTACAGACGGTTTCTAAGCTGGAGTTACCTTCAGGTTTGGCTGCTGTCGGCGTGGACGGAGCTTCTGGAGTGTATTTCTCTCTCCAACCTTTAATCTGAGTCACGTCGGTGGTTTTTCCTGTTCTGGACACGAACGCTGCAGAAACACCTGAAGGAGGCGGAGGCAGCTCCTGGGGCAGCGGCTCCAGAGACACTCCAGGAGGAGGGATGGGCAGGCGGACTCCCAGGTACTGCAGGTCTATGGCCAGAGTCGGATCCAGCAGGTTCATCTTCAGACCGACTGAGTTTACAGAGAAGAACAAGACAGAAATCAGTCGTCAGTTTGAACTACATCTTTTATTAACCCTTTAAAAATGGCCGCGGGAGATCGTTGTTTGCATGATCCTGTTTAAATGCATCTAAAATAAAAAACATGATAGCTAGAGCAGTGTGACATACCTTCCTGCAGCACAGGATGGATCACCTGTCCATGTCTCATCAGCTTCAAGTCTCTCAGGAGAATCTTCTCAAAGGCAGCGATCGTCTCCTCCACTGGAGAACAAAACCAGCATCAGAATATCCACTTCTCATTAGAGTTAGCCTCTAGGTCCTGTTAGCTTTGAGTTAGCTTATTCTTTTGTCCGTGGTTTAGGGTCAGCTTCTGGGTTCAATTAGAGTTAGCTTCTAGTCCTGTAAGGTTTGAGTTAGCCTCTATGTACTGTTCGCTACTAATTCTTGTCAAGCTAAGCTAGGCTAAACACGTCCTGGTCCGATCTCTGGACTGGACACAAAGACTTAAACTGAGATCGATCTTCTCATTCTACTATTTAACATGTCGATTTTAAGGCCCAGACACACCAACCCGACAGAGAACTAGCAGGCCGCCTGTTGAGTCGCCTCACCTTTGTCTTGGACATAAAGTTGCACTCGAACACAACACAAAGACTACAGTCGACAGTCGGTAGTCTGTATTCGTCATTCAAAAAGGGGAAAATAATGTCAACATGCTGAATCGGTCGGAAAAACTCCAACACAGGCAGGCTAGAGTCGACGGTGCGGGACACCGAAAAAATTATGCCGACCGTTGGCTTGGTGTGTCAGGACCCTTAAACCCATAACTGGTAAACATAGTAGGACTGTAAGAACATGATCATTTCAGTGCTGTTACCGTTCTCAGGTGCATCAGCACTTTGCAGGTGATCTTCAGGTGTCGTCTGAGGCTGTGAGACCGTTCCATCAGAGTCCACAACGTGAAGCTGGAGGGCCTCCTGAAATACCAGTTCGGTTTTAATTTTCTGTAGAAGTATCTTGAGTTAGACTCAACAAGACTACTAGTCTAAAGCAGGGATGCACCGATACCACTTTTTTTCAGACCGAGTACAAGTACTTACATTAGGGTACTCGCCGATACCGAGTACCGATACGAGTACTTCTCTGTGCCTAAAGACCCTCGTTAACAGCCAGCTGGAGGGTGTGAGCGAAACACGGCAGGCTGGGGAGGCACGCATACGAGGCGTTGCGCTGCGACTGGCTCTAGGTCAGCTTGGAAAGGCTCGGGGCGAAGGTGGCTCAAAGTCGCAGCTTTACAGCGCTCCCTGCCCGGACTTCGGTGCACCGCGGACAAAAGGGCTCGCTGCACCCTCTCTCCCCGCCGGGGACGGCTCGCTGCTCCCGTTGCAACTGTCGACCGGGGCGGACTGTCCTCAATGTGCCCCAACCGCGTTGTGCCACCAGATCGGGGCTCGGCCGCCATAAAAGGTGCCAGTGATCTGTGGGGATGTCGGCAACCTACCCAACCCGTCTTGAAACACGGACCAAGGAGTCTAACGCACGCGCAAGTCAGAGGGTGCAAACAAAACCCCGGGGCGCAATGAAAGTGAGAGCCGGTGCGCGCCGGCTGAGGTGGGATCCCGGCCCAGTGGGGTCGGGCGCACCACCATAAAGTGGTATCGGTGCCATTGTATCGCAGCCGTTTTGCGAGTACGAGTACATGAGCACAGTACCGGACCCGATACCCGATACTGGCATCAGTATTGGTGCATCCCTAGTCTAAAGTTCTGCTAGTGTCACCTAGAGGCTCCGATGTTCATTACACCTCACAACAGGAAATTAATAGACAGAATGAAAAACTCTGTTTTGACCGCTGCTCGCTCGCGTCTACGTAGTGCGAGGAACAGGATGCCGACTGCCGTTGACCTAACGGCCACAGGTGTCACTGTTAACAAGACATTTCTGATTCTTCCACAGAGTCCCTCATTACATGAAAACAGGTTTTTACCTTTGATGTGAATGAGATAAATAACTGCTCCTCCACTTCCTCCAGGTTCGGCTGCATCCTACTGTAGGCGGAGGCGTCCGTCTTCTCGTCCGTAACCGGCAGATTTCGCTTCCGGGACTTCTTCTTGTGCTTGCAGGGTTTCTTGGCTGGGATTGGTTGCGCCAGCTGAGGAGGCTCGTGCGCATTTGCATCTACCGTACTTGGAGGTGGGCAGGGAACAGCCACCGGCTCTGTGGTTGAAAACTCCACCCCCATCCCGAGGTCATCATTGGTGGAGAAGAAATGCACGAGATCGGCGATTGAAGGCGTGGGTGACAACCCGTCCCCGTCTAAGGAGGAAAAGGTTGGAGACAGCGGCATCTGAAGCGCGAGGGGGGACAGTTCTGCAGGGAAGGGCAGCGACGGTTCATGGTCTTGATCAGGAGGAGGTATGGATATGACAGTGTCAAGAGTCTGTGGTTGAGGGGGGGAGGGAGTCTGGGAAGGCAACAAAGGTGACGTAACAGACTCTAAAGGAAGAGCCTGTGGTGTGGGCTGAAATGTCGTGAACGAGGTGTCTATGTAGGGCTCAGGAGGAGGTAACACTGTATGCCATTTGAACACAGATGTGGCAGAGTTCTCACTGTGCTGGAACTCTTGAGGAGATACTGCTTTATGAGGCGATTCAGGGGTCGAGGAGTCGAGGTCTAAAGCCAACGACATGGGCAGGGAGGGTAAAGGTTCTGGAGAGCTCGCTGGTGACAGCGGCTCAAAGCTAAATGACGAACACTCAGGGTCAGGTAGCAACGAATCAGACTTCATCGTTGGCGAGTCTGAGGGTAGCACGGAAGACTCGGTCACGGTTGGCGTTTGTGGCGAGGTCGGGGCAGGTAACACTGTGTCAAGAGGTGGTGACAGAATGGGAGACGCAGCAAGAGTTGAGGAAATGGCAGATATAGAAGTCCCAAGGGTACAAAAGGGCCGATCTGAGTTGGGTAACACTGGTGTACCATCTGGTACTGCCGGCTCTGGGCCTGTGCTTTCAGCAACAGAAACGGAAGCTAAGACATCATCAGTTCTTAGTCCTGTTGGGTCTATAGTGGCAACGGCATCTGGACACGATGGACTGGAAGGCTTATGGGGGGTTTCAACTGCTTGTCTGTTATCTGGATGAAGATGTGCCCCAGTAAGTCTGGAGGCCTGGCTGCTGGATTCTGTGACATCACCAGCAAGGTCCTTCAAGGGACCAGTTGCTTGGCTGGCGTGATCAGAAGGCGGACATGCAGAACTCTGTGGATCAGACAGGAAGTCAGAAGGAGGAGAGTCCAGCTTGTTCTTGGCCACTTTAGATTTCGTCGAATGCTGCTTCAAAAACAGAGCGAGGGCCGGCAGAGGCAGAGGCCGTTTAGGCTGCTTTACTGTCACCCCTGATGGAGCTTCAGGCTTATGTTGGTGGGCTGAGTCCACAGGGGGGTTCTGGGACCCTGCTAGAGCAGAACTATCCGCCCTAACACTGTCTTTACAGTTCAGTGAATTCAAACTGTCTTTATCCTCCTTAACTTTCCTCTTTGTAACAACAGTTTCCTCTTTCTCTACAGGTGATGTCTCGCTACGTGTTCGGACAGATACTCTTTTGGGAACATCTTGCCCGTTGCTTTTCGGCGCGATGGTTTTAGTGTTGGTTCGCTCAGCGCGGTGTGAGGTGCTGTTGCTGTTGCCCAGCTGCTCCAGGTTGCATCGGTGCAGCGAAACGTGAGCCTCCCGAATAAGCTCAGAAAATAACTTCTGAGCCGGACGGGAGCTGCTGCTGAAGGAAGTCAGACAATGAAACATCACATCAGTGTCATCACTGTTACTGAGCATCAACACAAGAGGTTATAAAGTCACTTTACCCACATTAGCTAATCACAGCCAAGCTTCATGCATCTGTTCGGTGTCGCATCGTAAGTACTACGCCCCCGTTCACACAAAGACTTTAACACTAGCGGAGCAGCAGGCTGCAAACTGCTAACGAAGGCTCCATAAACATCACAGACTTGCCCCCGCAACTCAAAACCCTCCGACGTGGAGAAGTCGAGAAAGGTTCAACTGTATGCAAATGTCCTCTGAGGTGTCAGAGACCCCAAGACAACCAATCACCCTAGTTTTTACCTGTCAGTAACCATGGTGACGTGTTTAGTGGGCGGAGCGTTAAGTGGAGGCAGAATAATTCTCTGAACACGTTAGCTAACGCTGGCTGGCTAATGCTGGCTAGCTAACGCTGGCTAGCAAGTATTGTCTTGTTTTTTGTAACAATGGCTGAATAAAATGCTAGTTTCTCTCAACATGTGCCGTCACTCTCTCTCCAGGATCACCAGTGGTAGTTGAGAAAATGAACATGAACCAACGGGACCAGATAAGACCCCTACGCCGCTGGAGACTACTGCAGGAGGAGGAGACGGCTGGCTAACACTAGTTAGCCAGCTAGATTGTCTGTCTCTAGAATTGGCTAGTTAGCTAGTTAGCTAGTTAGCTAGCTAGCTTGTCCGGAGACTAACAAGCCAGCTAGCTAATGCCTGCTCTCCTCCCGGTGAAGTCGTCTCTTAGCTGCGTATTATATTGCTAATTTAGCGGTGGAATTAGCAAGGTAGCTAGCTAAGTAGCCAGTCGATAAATGAGTAACAACTTCATGTTTCATCCTCTCACTCTGGTCACAGCGTAGGAAAGCACCGTGCCGTCACCAGACGAGTGACAACTTCACTTTTCTGTGTTTCCTGACAGCATGGTGGAATTAGCGAGCTAAGCCAGCTGAGTAGCCTTGCGTCCGACCAGCGGGCCGGTGGCCGACGGCAGAGCTGGAAAGATAAATTGAGGACGTATAAATCTCTGGATGTCTATAGTTAACTAACCTTCAGTAAAGTCAGTCAAACAGTGAGTCGTACAATATCGGAGAAGCGGTTCGAAGAGACGGAAAGAAAGGGTTGCTATTAGCAACATTTACTCTCCATCTCTGAAACGTTTCTCTGATATTGTAGCTCGCTAGAGCCTCGAATCACAGTTTATCATCTCTAATGTCTGAGTAAAAGGTCTGAGATCTATGTAGCCACACAGAGTACCAGCAGGTTATAAGGTACACAGGAAAGTACTCTGAAATATTTAAAAGTTGGTCTTCATTCTTGTACTCTCTCTCTTGCTAACTTGACACTTGGTATAAAGACTTTGAAGAGCATGCCATCTTCATCGTTAAGGTGGAAGTCTTACCAGGAACCTTCCCCGGAGACGCTGGCCGCTGACTGGTCTTCCTTTGTAGTGGAGTTTTTCTGGAGGTCACCTGACCCCGAAGGCTTTGCGTCCACTGCTTTTGAGCTTCTAGGTTTATGGTTTGCAAGCAAAGACTTCAAGCTCTTCTTCACAGGATGTTGCTCGTTGGTAGTCGAGCCTCCAGCTCTGTGCGAGTCTTTGCCAGAGTTCAGTTTCAGCTTTAGGCCACAGGAAGTGGCGCCCTCCTCCTTCAGTCCTTTAACGAATGGGTTGTAGTCGACTTTCAGCTGAGATAGCCGTGAGTTCTGGTAAGCAGTGACGGCCATGAACTCCGTCTGGTGGAAAGTAAATGTGACAACACTGGGACCAGTTAGCTTTACGTCTTTAGCAGCTTTGTCTGTCTGGACCAGGTGCAGTCGCGGCAGGTAGCGGTGCATCGGATGCAGCACCGTGTTCCCCTCTTGTTCTGAGATGCTGTTTGTCAGCTTCAGTTTGTAAAAGGACACCGGACTCTGCATCCAGTGTTGACCCGTCGACGGGGACTCTGGATGAGCGAACGGCTGACTCTTAACGTGAGACTCTGCCTTTCCAGCAACTTGCCAGCTCTTGCCGGTCCACTTGTACCGGCTGCTGTCTAAAGGCTGAACGTCCATGAACAAAGAGTACTTCCTGGACGGCTGCAGGCCGGAGATGCGGAAGCGGCAGTAAGGGAACATCCTGCTGCCTTGTTTAGTCAGAATCATCTCCGTCTTGCACCTGAAGAACTCGTTCCACATGCCGTTGTTGTCCAGCGTCACTTTGACCCCTCTGCAGACGCTGTCAGGTGACAGGGCGTCTGACGGAGGGTTTGAACTGGCAGGACGTTTCACAGCAGGAAGTCCATCAGCCGTCCTGATGGGTTCTTTAGACGGGTACATGTTGGGTTTACCCATCATATCTGCCTCCTCATTGGTTACTCGGGTGCTTTGTTCCATCCCGCCTTTGCTTGCCTTCCCTGGTTTGGGAACAACGAAGCGAGCAGGTGGGTGGTCGGCGGCGGGCGCCGCTGCAGGGGTGGTTGCCCCTTCCTGTTGGAACACCATTCCTTTCTCCTTCCTCTTAGAAGCCATAAACAGGTCCCAGACATCTAAAGGGACGCAAGATCCCGCTTTTTATACATCTGTACGATGGTTCAACACAGCATCCTGAAAAACAAACATAATGAACTTCATTAATCAGGAAAACCTGAGGCAACGCCACAACGTCATACTGTTATTCACAGAGCTCATTCTGCTGGGATTCTGCCTGGAGGACATTAGCATCTGGTAATGTTTGATAAGGAGAACCTCAGTTTTTCAACACAGAGCTACAGGAGACCATAGACATATGATAGGGTTCTCTTACACGGCTGTGTTGAATACTCCATTCTGATTGGTCAATCATGGCTTTCTACGGTCTGTTATTTCTTTATAACATACCCTTGCTATGTAGAACAGACCGTTGCTATGTATAACAGTCCGTTGCTATGTATAGCAGACCGTTGCTATGTATAACAGACCCTTGCTATGTATAACAGTCCGTTGCCATGTATAGCAGACCGTTGCTATGTATAACAGACCGTTGCTATGAATAACAGACCGTTGCAATGTATAACAGTCCGTTGCTGTGTATAACAGACCATTGCTGTGTATAACAGTCCGTTGCTATGTATAACAGACCGTTGCTGTGTATAACAGTCCGTTGCTATGTATAGCAGACCGGTGCTATGTTTAGCAGACCGTTGCTATGTATAGCAGACCGTTGCTATGTATAGCAGACCGTTGCTATGTATAGCAGACCGTTGCTATGTTTAACAGACCGTTGCTATGGACGCAGCTCTGATGTGGGACTCTGGAGGACCGTTTTTATGTCTAATTATTGATATCTTCAGTAGCCGTGTAACAGCTAGCAGGTCATTGTTGTGGAATAAACCCCGATAGGGCTTTGCTTGCCGCATCGCCCTGTCGGGGTTTATTTCACAACACTGACCAGCTCGCTGTACGTTACCCCTTACAAAAATCAATACAATATTGCAGATATGTCCGATTGAAATTTAAACAAGTGTTTGCCAACATTAGCTTTCCCGTACGATTGTTGTTGTGACCGCGGGGAGCAGGCTAACGTTACAGCATACCAGAGTGAGCTTTCCCCCACGCCATAGTCGCCGTACAACACTTTAGAGCCGTACCCAAAGAACATATTTCGCTAAGACGTGAAAGCCAATTGAAAACACAGCAGTAGAGCTACGCTTCCGCCATTTTGGACTGAAAGCGACTACCAGACGCCAGTAAAACGTCCTCCTACAAAGACACGTACAAAAGTAGAACTAAATTATTTATATTCTATTGTCATATTCTACCGAAATGTCCTATGTTGAACAATAACATATTATATAAGAAGTGTTTTCAGTCCAAAATGGCAGCAGCAGCTGTTGTCAAAAAAACAAGACACCAGAGTTTGTCTCTTTGCTTCTATACTCAGTAACCAGTAAACACCACCACATCTGGAGGAACCAGTAAACACCACCGCATCTGGAGGAACCAGTAAACACCACCACATCTGGAGGAACCAGTAAACACCACCGCATCTGGAGGAACCAGTAAACACCACCACATCTGGAGGAACCAGTAAACACCACCGCATCTGGAGGAACCAGTAAACACCACCACATCTGGAGGAACCAGTAAACACCACCGCATCTGGAGGAACCAGTAAACACCACCACATCTGGAGGAACCAGTAAACACAGCCACATCTGGAGGAACCAGTAAACACAACCACATCTGACAGAACCAGTAAACACAGCCACATCTGAGGAACCAGTAAACACCACCGCATCTGGAGGAACCAGTAAACACAACCACATCTGACAGAACCAGTAAACACAGCCACATCTGACAGAACCAGTAAACACAGCCACATCTGATGGAACCAGTAAACACCACCACATCTGATGGAACCAGTAAACACAGTCACATCTGATGGAACCAGTAAACACAGCCACATCTGGAGGAACCAGTAAATACAGCCACATCTGGAGGAACCAGTAAACACAGCCACATCTGACAGAACCAGTAAACACAGCCACATCTGGAGGAACCAGTAAACACCACCGCATCTGGAGGAACCAGTAAACACAACCACATCTGACAGAACCAGTAAACACAGCCACATCTGACAGAACCAGTAAACACAGCCACATCTGATGGAACCAGTAAACACCACCACATCTGATGGAACCAGTAAACACAGTCACATCTGATGGAACCAGTAAACACAGCCACATCTGGAGGAACCAGTAAATACAGCCACATCTGGAGGAACCAGTAAACACAGCCACATCTGACAGAACCAGTAAACACAGCCACATCTGGAGGAACCAGTAAACACCACCGCATCTGGAGGAACCAGTAAACACAACCACATCTGACAGAACCAGTAAACACAGCCACATCTGACAGAACCAGTAAACACAGCCACATCTGACAGAACCAGTAAACACCACCACATCTGACAGAACCAGTAAACACAGCCACATCTGATGGAACCAGTAAACACAGCCACATCTGGAGGAACCAGTAAACACAGCCACATCTGGAGGAACCAGTAAACACAGCCACATCTGACAGAACCAGTAAACACAGCCACATCTGGAGGAACCAGTAAACACCACCGCATCTGGAGGAACCAGTAAACACAACCACATCTGACAGAACCAGTAAACACAGCCACATCTGACAGAACCAGTAAACACAGCCACATCTGATGGAACCAGTAAACACCACCACATCTGATGGAACCAGTAAACACAGTCACATCTGATGGAACCAGTAAACACAGCCACATCTGGAGGAACCAGTAAATACAGCCACATCTGGAGGAACCAGTAAACACAGCCACATCTGGAGGAACCAGTAAACACAGCCACATCTGACGGAACCAGTAAACACAGCCACATCTGGAGGAACCAGTAAACACAGCCACATCTGGAGGAACCAGTAAACACAGCCACATCTGACAGAACCAGTAAACACAGCCACATCTGGAGGAACCAGTAAACACAGCCACATCTGGAGGAACCAGTAAACACAGCCACATCTGGAGGAACCAGTAAACACAGCCACATCTGGAGGAACCAGTAATCACTGTAGTAAACTCCATTAGTTTCTAGGGAGAAAACAAAGTGCTAGCTTCAAACTGCCGTCGCTAGCTGCCTAGCGATAGCGTATTGCCGCGGTTCAACGGTCTCCACGTTAAAAAGGTTCTGGTAGCTTCTGCTCATTACAGAGTTATTATTTAGTAGCCGTCACATTTTAAAGACTAATTATCAAGTAGCAGTGAGTCAATTCACAAAGGTGACAACCCATTATTACCACAACACACCAAACCATACCGGAGTCTGTTAGCATCAGTCCAATAACTGTTAGCATCAGTTAGCATCAGTCCAATAACTGTTAGCATCAGTCCCAGAACTGTTAGCATCAGTTAGCATCAGTCCCATAACTGTTAGCATCAGTCCAATAACTGTTAGCATCAGTCCCATAACTGTTAGCATCAGTCCAATAACTGTTAGCATCAGTCCAATAACTGTTAGCATCAGTCCCATAACTGTTAGCATCAGTCCAATAACTGTTAGCATCAGTCCAATAACTGTTAGCATCAGTCCAATAACTGTTAGCATCAGTCCCATAACTGTTAGCATCAGTCCAATAACTGTTAGCATCAGTCCAATAACTGTTAGCATCAGTCCCAGAACTGTTAGCATCAGTCCCAGAACTGTTAGCATCAGTCTAATAACTGTTAGCATCAGTCCCAGAACTGTTAGCATCAGTTAGCATCGGTCCCAGAACCAGCCTTAGCTCCCAGTGGGTTGAGTTTAATCTGTTATTCCTCACTAAT
Organism: Sebastiscus tertius; assembly: GCA_916701665.1. Taxonomy (NCBI): domain Eukaryota; kingdom Metazoa; phylum Chordata; class Actinopteri; order Perciformes; family Sebastidae; genus Sebastiscus; species Sebastiscus tertius. Next base: position 12,574 of record CAKAOH010034666.1, read on the forward strand.
GTGCTCTAACTGATCTGTGTTGATGTTCATCAGCGGCTTGTTAACTTCACCAAACATCTAGTTAGAACCAAGTTCAGATAAACCTGATACCAGATACCAGATACCAGATACCAGATCTCTGTTATCTGTTATCCAGCATCATGGTGAGGGTAGTGTTCCTGCAGGTAGCAGCTATCAGCTAGCAGCAGGCCTGATGTAGTCATGGAGTCTAATGGAGTCATGGAGGAGCTGATGGAGTAATGGCTTCCAGTGTGAACACCGGAGCTGTCGGAGCTGTCGGTGGTTCGGTGGAGCCTCCCCGACCATGTGCTCCGGTAACGGCACCGTGTTTACCTTCTGCTCGGTGGAGCACATCACATATGTCGACGGTGTGACGTGAATCCTCCGGTACCGTCTGCTTTCCGTCGTTTAGAGCCGCTCAGCACCGGAGAGGTGTTCTAGCTGAGCATGCGGTGTCCTGCTGGAGCCGAGACGTCACCTCCGCTCCGCTCCGGTCCGATCCGGTCCGATCCTCCTGCTCTCCGATCCGATCCTCTCCGGTCCGATCCTCTCCGGTCCGATCCGGGTCCGCTCCGGGACTGCGCAGTCTCCGACGCCATCTTACTGCCGCCACCTGGTTCAAAACACCGGAGGATCTACCGGCCGGGGGGAGCGGGAAGAGAGCGGGACCGCGGTCCGGTACCTCAGCTCTACCTGCTGGACTATTAAACCCACCCGGAACCCAGAACCCCAGGACCCAGCACCGGTTCTAACAGACTGACTGCCTGACAGCTTCCTCCAGATCAGTCCAACTGGACAACACCGAGAGAACTGAACCATCAGAACCATCAGAACCAGCTGGAGCTTTACAGTGGAACCATGTTCCGATCACATCATATGGAGCTGATGGAGAGTCAGCTGGAGATCGATGTGTTTATTGATTACTGATCAGAGTCTGTAGTGTAACCCGGTCCACTGGACTGGTCGGTGTGGACCGGTTCTGGATGTGTTATATATCTGCGTGTTGTTGGACTGTAACTGAAGGAGACAGGAGGAGCTGATCCAGCAGAGACTCAGAGCCTCAGAGCCGGGTCAACCAGCAGAGACTCCATGATGATGTTAATGTTGTTGGTCTCATTTCAACGGAATCCATGTTGTCTTCATCAACGAGAAGCAGGACGACGCGGTGATGACGCGGTAGTGACGCGGTGATGACGCGGTAGTGACGCGTTAATGACGCGGTAATAACGCGTTATAGCGCTGCTGGGTTGTAATAAACCAATAAATACACACACGGAGGGAAGTGATGCGTTTAACTGCGGGACTAGCTGCGGGATGCGGTCTGAGAGCCGCTAACAGTGAGCCTCCATGATGAAGATGATGATGATGATGAAGAGCTGCTGTAGTGTAATGAGTGTCGTTGGTTAGTTAATGGGATCAGAGCTCAACCTGCAGACTCTCAGCTCGATACTGAAGGTTTATCAGCAGATATCATATTCATATAGTTAATAACAGCAGCCTTTATGAGCTCATTCAGTGGAAAGTTAAAGATTAAAATCGTTAAAACCGTTAAAACGCCTCTAAATCATTTAAATCTGCTGCGCGTGCATGTCTGCGCTGCAATTGGCGCGGAATACTGCGCATGCGCTGTAGTGTTATTATCGTCAGTCTGAATGATGGCGGGAAACACGTTAGCTCCGGGGCTAACTGCTAGGCTAGGCTAGGCGTGGTTAGCCAGGTAACCTGTCTGATGACGTCATGCTGTTATAGATCAGACAAAGACCGACCTGATCAGGTCAATATTAAAATCAATAAATCCACATGAGCAGTGATTGGTCTCCTGTAGAGGTCTGTCTCTCTGTCTGTCCATCTGTCTGTCTTCTGTCTCTGTCTGTCCATCTGTCTGTCTCTGTCTGTCTGTCTGTCTCTGTCTGTCCATCTGTCTACCTGTCTGTCTCTGTCTGTCCATCTGTCTCTGTCTGTCTACCTGTCTGTCCGTCTGTCTGTCCATCTGTCTACCTGTCTGTCTCTCTGTCTGTCCATCTGTCTGACTGTCTGTCTCTGTCTGTCTGTCTGTCTCTGTCTGTCCATCTGTCTGTCTGTCCGTCTGTCTGTCCATCTGTCTACCTGTCCGTCTGTCAATCTGTCTGTGTGTCTGTCTGTCTACCTGTCTGTCTCTGTCTGCCTGTCCGTCCGTCTGCCTGTCTGCCTGTCTGTCTGTCTGTCTGTGTGTGTTCATCAGTTAGTTCCGGTGTGTCTCAGGTGTGTCTCAGGTGTGTCTCAGGTGTGTCTCAGGTGTGTCTCAGGGCTCAGATGAAGATTAAACGGCTCTTTTGTCTTTATTCATTAATTTAACAGCAGCAACTACAGCTGAGGTCTGAAGTAGGCTTGATGGAGGTCTGATTGAGGTTAGATGATGAAGGTTAGATGATGGAGGTCTGATGTAGGCCTGATGGAGGTCTGATTGAGGTTAGATGATGGAGGTCTGATTGAGGTTAGATGATGAAGGTTAGATAATGGAGGTCTGATGTAGGCCTGATGGAGGTCTGATTGAGGTTAGATGATGGAGGTCTGACTGAGGTTAGATGATGGAGGTCTGATGTAGGCCTGATGGAGGTCTGATTGAGGTTAGATGATGGAGGTCTGATTGAGGCCTGATGGAGGTCTGATTGAGGTTAGATGATGAAGGTTAGATAATGGAGGTCTGATGTAGGCCTGATGGAGGTCTGATGGATGTCTGATGATGGAGGTATGAAGGAGGTCTGATGTAGGTCTGATGGAGGTTAGACACTGGAGGCCTGATGGAGGTCTGATGGAGGTCTGATGATGGAGGTCTGATGGAGGTCTGATGTAGGCCTGATGGAGGTCTGATGTAGGTCTGATGTAGGCCTGATGGAGGTCTGATGTAGGCCTGATGGAGGTCTGATGTAGGTCTGATGTAGGCCTGATGGAGGTCTGATGTAGGCCTGATGGAGGTCTGATGGAGCTGCTGATGTAGGTATGATGTAGGTCTGATGTAGGCCTGATGGAGGTCTGATGTAGGCCTGATGGAGGTCTGATGGCGCTGATGGAGGTCTGATGGAGGTCTGATGGAGCTGATGATGGAGGTCTGATGGAGGCCTGATGGAGCTGCTGATCCATGTAGACGAGAGAAGCTGCTCTTTGTTGGATCAGTTCACCTCAGTTCACCTCAGTTCACCTCAGTTCATCTCAGTTCACCTCAGTTCATCTAAGTTCATCTCAGTTCACCTCAGCTCATCTCAGTTCATCTCAATTCATCTCAGTTCACCTCAGTTCATCTCAGTTCACCTCAGTTCATCTAAGTTCATCTCAGTTCATCTCAGTTCACCTCAGTTCACCTCAGCTCATCTCAGTTCACCTCATTCCTCTCAGTTCACCTCAGTTCACCTCAGTTCACCTCAGCTCATTTCAGCTCATCTTAGTTCATCTTAGTTCATCTCAGTTCACCTCAGCTCATCTCAGTTTATCTAAGTTCACCTCAGCTCATCTCAGTTCACCTCAGTTCACCTCAGTTCATCTCAGCTCAT
>CAKAOH010034671.1:0-11184 GCA_916701665.1 Sebastiscus tertius
GAGAATAAAGTTATAATATTACGAGAAAAAGTCGTAATATTACGAAAATAAAGTCATAATATTACGAGAAAAAGTCGTAATATTGCGAGAAAAAAGTCATAACTTCATGAATAAAAAATCGTAAAGTCATAACTTCATGAGAAAAAAGTCTTAATTTCACGAGAAAAATGTCGTAATATTACGGGAAGAAAGTCATAATATTACGAGAAAAAAGTCTTAACTTCACGAGAAAAAAGTTGTAATATTACGAGAAAAATGTTGTAATATTACGAAAAATAAAGTGATAACTTAACAAGAAATAAAGTCGGAATATAACGAGAATAAAGTCATAACTTTACGAGAAAAAAAGAAAATAACATGTAAAATTACTACTTTATAATATTATGACTTTATTCTCATAATACTACGACTATTTTTCTCGTAAACCTATGGCTTTATTCTCATAATATTATGACTTTATTCTCATAATACTACGACTATTTTTCTCGTAAACCTATGACTTTATTCTCATAATATTATGACTTTATTGTCATAATACTACGACTATTTTTCTTGTAAACCTATGACTTTATTCTTATAATATTATGACTTTATTATCATAATATTATGACTTTATTCTCATAATCTCAGATTTATTTCTCAGACCCCTGACCTATCTTAATCCAGCCATGGTGGTAAATGTTGTTAAATGACATGCTGCCTGATAGTCTCAGTTGAGGGCACTACACGCCCAGCAGAGAGAGTATGGGACTTCCTGCTCGGCTCCAGAGGCGTTGAGTGTTTCTGCTGCTCGCTGAGCTTTCTGGATCTAAACAGGAAAAGCAGCTAGATAACGACCCGTTTTAAGGCTCGGTTCCATCTGTAATTAGCATACTAACAAGCTGAATTAACCACCTCGTCGAGAACCTCGTCGAGAGTAAAAAACAGGAACCGAGGAGCACCGGAGCGGCTGAGAGCATCTATCCGCCGACCAGAGAGGTTAGCTCGGATCGCTGCTAGCAGACGGACCGGTGGAGGAAACACTCAGTTTAGTGTGTTTATTAACTTCCATAAAGCTCCAAACTGTACGAGGACTTCAAGAAACTTGTGTCGACAAACCTGGAGAGAGCGAGGTATGTTTTAAAACAACAATAGACGTGTTATTGTTGACTTTAATGTAACTAGCTGGGTGGCAGCTATCAACTACTGGAAGTCCAGATATGCTGCTCCACGCTGACATAGTTTACTTCCGGGTCAGGTTAATGGCTTTATCACTGTCTGGAAGCTAATTAATTATATCCTTATGGTGCTATAATAACTATATAGGCCCCTAAGATAGTTCCTCTTTTTGCTCACCCATCTTCAGGGAGGTCAGAGGTCAATTTAGCCTGCAAGTCCTGCACAACATATTTTAGTGTGTGTCTTATTTATCCTCCACTAAATCAGATCATCCAATCTCTGCAAGAGTGTATATCAAGTTACCAGGTTGCTAGTTTTGTGTGTTTTGAACTATTATAGAGCTGAAATGATTAGAAACTCAACAATTTACAGTAGCAAAGATAAAGACTCTTTCTCAGAGGTTGTTGGAGACCAAATCTGAGTTATAAGTGAATTAATTTTAGACTTAATATCTGTTATCTAAGTTGGCATCTGTGCTGATGGTTGAATCATGACTCAGTCGATCGATAGAAAATTAATGGGCAACTAGTTTGATAATCGATTAAGATAAGATAAGAGAAGATATTCCTTTATTAGTCCCGCAGTGGGGAAATTTGCAGTGTACAGCAGCAAAGGGGATAATGCAAAAAAACAAGATGCATCAGCTAACACAGTAAAACAAAAGCTAAACAAAGTGTAACAAAATATGAATTAATTAGAAGGAAGTATAAAAAATAGGAGCAGTATATACAGTATTGACAATAAACAGACTATTAACAAAATTGCACAAGTGGAAAATGATATTGCACAGTGAGAATGAATGAAATTCCACCTGAAAATATCAGGTTATTGTCATTTTTTCAAGCAAAAGCGCCAAACATTCACTGGTTACAGCTTCTCAAATGTGACTATTTGCTGCTTTTATTTGTCATATACTGTATGATAACCTCTAACTCTTTGAGTTCTGGGCAGAAGAGCAATTTGAAGAAGTCACCTTGGATATATTGATAAAGGAAATGATCATTAGTTGAAACCCTTATATTTCAAACATAATTAATTGTCAGTTGAAATGTTTTATATTTTAGGGGCTGCAACTTGAGATTGTATAATTTAATGCTTTAAAACATTGATGGATTATTGAAATAGTTGCAGATTACTTTTCTGATTCATTGACTAATAGCGTTTCAGCTCTATGAAGTTGTCCCTCCTGACATATTTTGGTGTATGTCTTGTCTTGTATTCACAACTAAATCAAATCATCCAACCTCAATAAGAGTGTATATCAAGTTACCAGGTTGCTAGTTTTACTCCCCAGTGTGTTTTGCACTATTATAGTAGTAGAAAGTCAAGCATTTACAGTAGTAAAGATAAAGACTCTTCCTCAGAGGTTGGAGGAGACCAAATTTGAGTTATAAGTGAATTCATTTTGTGACTTAATATCTGTTATCTGAGTTGGCATCTGTGCTGATAGTTCATTTCATTTCCAAATTTATTTCGAACATGTAGAATACAAAAAGAAATAAATAAATAAAGAAAGAAAAAAGAATGATCATACCAACAAGTGGACGGTCAGAAACAAGTAGTATTTACATACAATGTTCAGCATAAGAAAAAATAAATTGTCAAACACTTGATGCCTTGATTTACATATTTTTGAAAAGGAGTGAGAAGAAGTATAAACTTATTTAATCCCACCCCTTCTCCATAAGTCAATTATTAATAATTAACCAGCTTCCTTATTGATCCATACAAATGTTCCTACATTTTTCAAACTATAATTATTATTATTTATAATTATTCTAACTATAATTTAATTAACTTTAATCTGTGAAGTGACTGATTTATGACAGATTGACGTGATTTGTCACAATCATATGAGAGTTTCTATTGGCCCAAAACTAATGTGGGTGGGAGTAATGGACATAATATGCTTATTTTATTGGCGCAAATGTTCCCCATCTGTAGATATGTACTTTTTAATGAAACAGTATGATGTTATAATTTATAGCAAATTATTTCGCGTACCCCCTGAGAGAGTGCCGCGAACCCCTGGGGGTCCCCGGGCCCCACTTTGAGAATCACTGCTCTGTAGTGTTTAAACACGGTTGCAAGTTCTGCTAGCTATGATCGGAGAAACTGTTGTGTATTGATAACTCCTCACCTGTCAGTCAATATCTTTCATATAGTTAATCCTCTAATTTCACAGAATCTGGTGGGTTACACGTTTCTGTACACTAAATTAAAGCTCTCAAAATGTATTACTAAAGCTAATCTAAATGAGATGACAAGTCTTTAGTCCTCAAACCTTTGTTTTTGTAAGTTGCCAGTGGAGGTTATCAGCAAAGTGAAATCACATTAGAGTGTTAATTAACACTACAGGAGGTCAAATGGAGCTGCCTCTCATCTCTACATCACATCTCTCTTCATGCCTCTCATCCAGCCCGTCCACATTAGTTGCCACCATCAGTGCTGTCAGTTACTTCGAAATGTATTCTAGCAGCAGGGTATCAAACACCCATAAATCATTAATTGAATGTCTGACTGCGCTTGCATTTTGAGTCAGCGACTTACATTATAAATCTGTCCTTTTCAAGCACTGTAATCTTGCATTACTGCAGACAGAGGCTTCGTGGTGGTGGCACTTCAACGCAGAAACTATTGACTGTTGTTTGTCTGGGTTGACACACTGAGACGAGGGAGCTGTTCTGTAAAGTGTCTCTGTTACAATCAAGTCATTCAGTTGTTTTCATTGTTAAAAAAGCGCAGCTATTCACTGAGAGAAATCTATAGACTCATTCTCCACTCTACGACAAAAGAAACCATTGACTTAGTTGATGTTAATGAACTCTGGTTTTGCAGTTAGTTTCACTCCAGGCCTTTCATGACTTTATTTTAGGAAGTCCTATCTCGTCCAGTCATCTGCATTTTCAGTAAACACAGCTTTAGGGCCATCTAAGCGTCTTTGTTTCTAGTGGAGTGAAACGTTAAAGCAATGCACATAACAATTACATTACAAGCTGCTATCAAGCGTCCCGTGTCCCCCCTCACTGGAACACGTTTTTCTTGAAATGGGCGACTCCCACCAGCTGAATCAGATATCTGGTGGTAAACAGTCACACGAATCACAACAGTTAGCTTAACTGATGAAACAAAACCTGTTTAACAAGGATTCTTCCCAGATCTTGACATGACTTATAAACAAATACTCACCTTTATATATTTCCTGTGCTAACAATATGTCTGAGGATGGCATCCACATTTTCACACTGAGATTGTGACCTCACAGTATTTGGGAATATAATTGAGAAAGAAATTATTTGATTCCCCCTTTTAATTTAAAATGTTGCATCATCTAATTATTTTTACTGACACATTAACATGTAAGTAACATGTAATTGTTTTAGCTTGTCAAGGTGGAGCTAATTTACCTACAATATACTGTTTTAGGTAGTTTTATACTTAAATAAAGCATCATATTTTGTAAAATCCTCCTTTTTTAATGTAAGATCTTAATCTGTATAGTGTCTACAAACCATACTATTGCTGTCATACATTTAAAGGAGAGCAAGTTTATTTGTAGAGCACATATCCGACACAAAGGCAACATGAAGTGCTTTTAAAACATTTAAAAGGAAGTACAGCAACATTGAAATGAAAATTTAAACACTAGAAAGCATTGTAAATCAATTAAAAGGATAAATAAATATTAGATAAGGAAGGATGTTCAGTTTCAGTTCAGTCACATGCAGTGGAGAGCATAAACCTGGGTTTACAGGCGGTCAAAGTCAGGGCGTTGGCACAGTGCAAACAGATGACGTGACAGGTCAAGAGGGTTCAACTTGTGGTTTTTAGGTTGTAGCGGGCTCAGTTTTAAAACTAGAGTGAAGATACTGATATCAGATGAAACTAGAAAACCTAAGGAATCCATTGGTACCAACCATGTCAAACTAGCAAAGCAGGCTAAATAACACTCCAAACTTAAGCAAAATTTTGACGAGGAAAAACTAGCATGGCCATCTTCAAAGGGGTCCCTTGACCTCTGGCTTCAGGATATGTGAATGTAAATGGGTTCTATGGGTACCCACGAGTCTCCCCTTTACAGACATGCCCACTTTATGATAATCACATGCAGTTTGGGGCAAGTCATAGTCAAGTCAGCACACTGAACACTGACACACTGACAGCTGTTGTTGCCTGTTGGGCTGCAGTTTGCCATGTTATGATTTAAGCATATTGTTTATGCTAAATGCAGTGCCTGTGAGGGTTTCTGGACAACATCTGTCATTGTTTTGTGTTGTTAATTGATTTCCAATAATAAATATATACATACATTTGTATAAAGCAGCATATTTTCCCACTCCCATGTTGATGAGAGTATTGAATACTTGACAAATCTCACTTTAAGGAACATTTGAACAGATGAAGAATGTAATTAATTTGCGAATAATTGTGATTAACTATGGACAATCATGTGATTAATGACGATTCAATATTTTGATCTATTGACAGCCCTCGTAGCTACATTATAGAGTTGCACAGTACAAATTTAACCTCAAGGAGGCCGACATTAAAATCAGTAAAGCCAATCCAGATATCCTTGATATCTTCACCAAGAAAATATAACTTGCATCAGTGCTTAAATACTTGACAAATCTCCCTTTTAAGGTACATTTTGAACAGATAAAAAATGTGATTAATTTGCTATTAATTATGGACAGTCATGTGAATAATCGTGATTAAATATTTCGATTGATTGACAGCCCTTATTTCTAGACAAACACCAGTAATTTAAACTCAATGTGTTTAAATTACTGGTAATTAACTGTTCAATGACACACTGGAAGCCAGTACAGACATCTGATAACTGATGTAATGTGTTCAGCTTTCTTTTATCTCTGTTAGCGGCATTATGAATCATCTGAAGTTGCATTTAAGTTTGTTGTAGTGAAGCATAAAATGGAAATTCTAAAGTACAAGCACCTCAAAATTGTGCCAAAGTCTAGTATGTGTGAAAATATACTTAGTTTTACTGTTTATTACCACTGGAGCCGAGACAGATGGTTCAGTAATCCCAGACTTCTGGTGAAAGTGATACTCGCAGACACACCAGGCCTCCAACATGACCTCCCGCTGTGTCTGACTCCTGCTGTGTGGTGACAGGCGTGGTGAAAAGGGTCAACAGGTGACGCAGCATGTTTGGGACGCCCATACTGTAATTTTTAAATAGTCATTCTAACCAGGAAGTACATTTTTTATCAAGACAATGAGTTTCCCGTTTCATAATTGTTTTCAGAGTTGACATGCTGGAATTGTTGCACTCGTACAATTCAGGTTGTTTAGAACTAAACCGTAGACATCATGATTTTAGGCTGGGAGTACTATCTGAATTTGAAGTGATCTGGACTTGTGTTGTAATACGCTGTGAGATGTTTTAGTTAAATCCAGAGATGACGTTGATTCATTTCCTCCCAAACGTGCCATAGGAACGCCGTATCGTCTTGGTTCTGATTAAATTCCTGTCCTCGGAGTGGAAGCATGCAGGAAGCATTAACTGCTATCGCTCAGTTAAGCCTAATGGATATGTTAGATCCTCAGGAACAACCAGTTTGATTGCGCTCACTATTAGCTCAGGTTTTTAGTGAGGAGACGGGCGCCGAGATCCAGCCATCCTCTGGGAATTGGCTGTTTTATTCCAGTCTATCTTATCTGCATATAATAGTGTGGTCTATTTTTGGTTTTCTGACATTTGATCCCCTTTGAAGTCACATCATCTTTGTCTGCACACACTTACAGACCTGCTCAACTGCCTATTCATAAGGCTCGGACACACACACACTCAGGCCTCAGTGCAGCTCGACTGTGGAGGCTGTTTAGTTGAAGCATTGTTTAGTTTCACTTTTAAAGCCAAGTGGTGAATTGCAGTTTCCAAATCCAACAACAGCCTCTTCTCTTTCGCCGCAAGAGGAATCTGGGTGGATTGTTTGGCCTCTTGGGATTAGGCCAATAACGGTTTGTTCCTCCTTCAGTTAATGCTTCCTACTGTGTATTGTCCTCAACCTCATTTGCTGAATCACTCTGTGGACTTATTAGCCCCTATCTTTGTTTATATATTCCTCGAGGATGCAGAGCACTTATTAGATGGTTCACACAGACTCTTAATTGTTGTGGTGCAGCACTCCTACACTGTGATATTGCTGTAATGATGCAGACATGACACTAATGTAGAGCTGAGATGATGAGTCAATTAGTCGACTGACAGTAAAATACCCTAATCTGCAATTATTTCTATTTTATTATGATTAATCTATAATTTAAGGCATTTTTAAGTCAAAATACCAAACATGTTATTGTTCCAACTTCTACACATTGGGCAACCTCTGCGTCTGAAAAGTGAAGCCAATGCTGAAGTGCCTTATGCTAGCATTCTTTCTAACAGCCAGCAGGGGGCGACTCCTCTGGTTGCAAAAAGAAGTCTGATTGTATAGAAGTCTATGAGAAAATGAGCCTACTTCTCACTTGATTTATTACCTCAGTAAACATGTAAACATGAGTTTATGGTCTCAATCACTAATTTCAAGTCTTCTTCAATACAGCACGATGTTCATTTAGTAAATTATGGTCCCATTTAGAGTCAAATAGCCTGCGGCTCACAGCTAACGGTGCTTACAGCGCTAACAGTGTAAACAACGGCAACACTGCTGACAGAGCTAACAGTTATAGCCTAGGGGGAAACCAGAGGGTGGGTGCTACACTTCTGCGACGGTGCCGTCGGTTGGGACGACGTTATCAGCTGTAACCGCCGTGTAAGAGCAGTGCAGAGTGGCAGCCGTGAGCTAGCCAGTGGGGTACGTTCACATGCACTAACATGCACTAAAAGCTTGCGCGGCCGGCCCGGCTATGTCAACAAAGCACGGAGAAGCTCGGATTACAACACACAGAGAGAGAGAGTGACTTCATTCTTTGCTCAGGTAGCGTTACTCCTCTATATCTTTACATAGCAAATAGTTGTTTGCTGCTATATTAATGTTCTGGATATCATATGGATGCACCTTTGATGCTAAAGCATGCTGCTCAAGTAATTTGAAGCTGAGCCTGAGCAGTATTCTGCATGTACGTATGCTACTGACTAAGACCAAACATTCTCCTACATTACCCACAATTTAAACTTCTTCTCACTTGTTACAATTTTCTTTTATAATCCATATAAGGCCTTACATAGTCACCAGATTATATGAACTGAGATGAAGTTAAAAGTCACAGATTGATCAAGCTTTTGGAAGCTTGATTGTACTGATGTCTCGGCTTTGGAACGGCTTTCCATTTTAGTATTCAGTCCGCTTGCACCGACTTGTTTTTAAATCTGGCATCAAAACACATTAAAGAATTGCCTTCCTGAATGACAGCTGTTTTGTTATTTGCATAATAGTGCTCTGTCATGTTACCATCAGGCCTATTATTACTATTTTAGTATATTCTTTTATATTTCTTTTACTTTGTTTGGCTTTTTATGATTATTTTCTGCTATTTAATCTTTTGTATAGATCTGTTCAATGATGGTGTGTCTCCATATTGCAGTTTTTACGCCTCTCACGCTATTGTTCTTATGGCATTAAGTGTCTTGTCAGGGCTTTAGGGCTTTGGGGAAAATATGCAAAGAATATTAAAGACAAAAGGAGAGGCAAACAGAGAACTGAAGGGGGAGTGTATCCATATTTGACAGGCGTGTAGCCAGAGAGTGAAACAGACCTGCATGTTCCTGAGGAGCTGGAAGATTTCCATGGTCCTGAGGACAATGTCTTGGACCGTCTCCTGGCCGATGCGACACAGAGAGGCCGTGTTGACATCACGTCCTGCCATCACGGCTTGCTGCTGCTGCTGCTGCTGCTGCTGCTGCTGTTGCTGCTGCTGCTGTTGCTGCTGCTGCGGTGGTGGAGGCTGCCCGCCAAAAGGCGACACTAGTGGAGGGGTTGTCATGGAGGCAGCAGGTGAAGATGCTGGAGGATGAGGTCTAGGTCCAGGTGAAGTTACCTGTTGGTCTGTTCCACACCAGCACACCCTTACATGCCTACATGAAGTGTTTTACAGAAGTAGGAGAGGAATATGAGGACGGAGAAAGTAGGAAGTCACAGCTTTTCTTTTGAGATGAATGTCTAAAAAGAAAACGGTAGTCACATTAATGTATAAGGATATTGGAATATCATTTAGCGTGTATCATCAGTAACATATTGCTCATACAAATGTGTATAAATAAAAAATAATGCAAGTAAAAATGAGAATCTAAGACATAAAATAATGCAGAATAGGGATGCACCGATCCGACTTTTTCAGTACCAATACCGATAACGATACCTGGGCTTTGGTTATCGGCCGATACCGAGTAGCGATCCGATACCAGTGTTTAATTAATAAGCTGTATGCCTCACTGTGAGGGGGATCATTCTTTTGGGATCATGCTTGACGTAAACATCACTTTCCTAACTTTGTAAGATAAAATGTAATAAACAAATACAAAAATATTAATTTACTAAATTGCTATTATCAAAATAATAAATCACGCACCAGCAACAAAATCAACAGAAATTACAATTCAAGTGTAAAACTTTTATATGCAGCAACAAATTGGTCAAAACTATTAATTAAAATTCCAGTATATAAAATTATGTATATAGTATATAAACATAGAATTTAATTTAATAGCTCGACCCCACTGTCACCTATACCCGATCCAGCTATTTGAGTCAGTATCGGCCGATATTCGATCTGGAATTGGTATCGGTGCATCCCTATCAAGTTTATTTATTTATCATATGCATTTTGTCATATGCACAATTACAGATAATCAGTCGTTGGCAATAACAATCTTAGATCTCAGGCTCCATACAACAATACTCTTACAAATATGCATAAAAAGAAAATAATGCAAGTATGAATTACAATCTAATACATGAAATAGTGCAGAAGTTGATCACAGGGATGAGTTAAAAAAACATGTGTAAAATATACAATGATATATATTGGTGCATAGTGCACTTTCATAGACTAAGCTACTGGAGTTACCCTGCACTATACTCATTTTTAACAGTCTCTTCTGCACTTTTTTAATAGTCCTGAATCACAGCTGTTACCCTGCACTATATTCAGTTTTAACAGTTTTCTTCATCTCCTTGTATTTTTATATCTGATATATTTTTTTTGTATTTTGTAATTTGCACAACTAACTTTTTTACTGCCTTTTTTACTAATATGTTTTGCACTATGGAACTGTGATGCTGGAAACTTGAATTTCCCTTGGGATCAATAAAGTTACTATCTATCTATCTATCTATATATCTAGACAGGTGTACAGTAATTGCAAAATGAATGGAACTGTAATGTAAACAAGGATGTAGCTAGTAAATGTGTAATGAGAAGTAATAAATACATATAGAGAGATGTCACAGTGGTATAATGTGGTTAATGAATTACATTAATACTCTCATTTTAATAGCAGTAAGGTTACAGCTCTGTAGAATCTTCACAGCTGTCTCTATAGCAACCAACAACCGTTAGAACCAACAGCTGTCACTAAGCAACTAACAACCGTTAAAACCAACCGTTAGTCTAGTTAAACAACACTGACTAAAGTATGTGAAGCTAACGTTAATAGCCTGGACAGTCACACCACACGACACTAAAGCTTCATTTTCTGTGTGTCCTTTTAAGTATTCCGACACGACGTGACACTTAACAACCGCAGTGGGTGTTTATATTGATGTAATAGCACATTAGACAACGTGTAATGTTACCTGTGTGGTGATAATTTATCTGTTTTCTTGACATGTCAACTTCCCTGCTCTGCTCTGTCTGCTCCTAGGATTTTACAGCTACCGCTAACTATCGCGAGAGTTACTCCGCGAGAGTTGATTACGGTAAATGATGACGTAGAGGCGCACCTTGAAAAATGACATTTTTTTTGTCATTAATGGCAAATTAATTAATTAGTCTACAGATTTCAATAGTCCTACATCCTCCTGAGACCCAGCCCATATGCAGAGGGTAGTTTAGTTT
>CAKAOH010034690.1:0-11059 GCA_916701665.1 Sebastiscus tertius
TTATCAGCATCATCTCCATCACTTCAGACTGCTGCTCCATCCTGAAGGCAACTTGTGGCTTCAGGAGTGAACCGGCTCAGCTTCCTCTGCTGGTTGGATGAACAGAAGATGATCAGAAGATGACCAGAAGATGATCAGAAGATGACCAGTATTCATGATAATGGATCAATAATAACAGTAATACATTCTATAGTGGGGCCGTTACTTTGGACACATGCAAGACCAGAAATTTACACAATTTGATATAACGGGCTAACTCACAGTTTAACTCTGATAATCCACCTGGACACAGACCTGTTCTCTAAATATATATGATATCCTGTAGAGGTGTAACGATACGTTTTTACAATGATACGATACGATCTCCATGGTTCCGGTACGATTCCAGGACGATATCTGGCTCATCTAGAGTGATACGATACGATATGATATGATTCAATGATTTGAAATCGATTCAGTAACTGTTTTTTTGCCATAAATTGAGTCAGTGTGACTGTGAATCTGTGATGCTGGACAGAGCAGGTCAGGATTCCTCAAAGTTTCTCTCGTGAGGGAATCAGGGATAAATTAATTATGGATATTAACAAGTAAACAACCATTAATGGCAAAGACAAACAGCTTTTATTAGAAAATAATAAAAAGAGCAACTGCAACGGCAGTGCAATATTTAACACTAAATATAATAAACCAACTTCTGGATACGTGAGGCTGATGTCGAGGAAAGCTCCTGTAGGTGAAGCCGCCCTCGTCAAGCGGACTGATAGCGTCTGAAACTCTGCCGACCGGCTCCTCTACCGGGGGAGAGAGCGAGGAGTCCAGTGCTCCGTTCGTCTGCGTGCACGCCATGGATGCGTGCTCGCGCTGCAGAGGGCAGAGCTGGAGAGCTGGTGCATGTCTGGAGGTGAACCGGAGTAACGTTTAACATTTCTTTACTTATAAAAGTGCTAAAAACTTTGATGTAACGTTTGTTGTCTTTAAATAGAAGGTACAAATCCTCAGTATCCATACAATCCATTTAATATCGATATACATCTCCCGTGAAGGACGACTAGCCGAGTACCTGTCCATGTAGTTGGATCGTAGGAATATAAATGGATGTAGTAGATGAATCGTTACACCCCTAGTCTGTTATCCTGTCGTCATTAGTCACTGCTGAAAGATGATAGTTACCAACACAACAAACTCCATTCTCAAATTGAACACTTTAAAGTCTCTTTAAATATTTATCTGTCACTTCACATCGGCATGAATCAGATCCACCGCGGAGCACTTCTTCTAAAGCTGATCTAACCTTCAAAACAAAAATAACCTAATATCTAAAGAGCTTCTGGTGCAGGGTGGTGAGGCCTCCGCTCCGTCCGAACATGAAGCTTTACACAAGGAAGAAGGAGAAGTGGCTGACTGTGAGCCGTCTGACTGACTGCGAGCCGTCTGACTGACTGCGAGCCGTCTGACTGACTGCGAGCCGTCTGACTGTCAGCGCGGTGAGAACATTGCAACATGTCCGGACCGCTCGGTAATTGCAGTCGGAGTGTTTGAAGCTTGTTTTTCCATTTCACTCCGCTTTGTTTATGACCATGTGGGAACCCAAGAAGAACAGCACATGTGTGAGTGTACTTTTGTTTGTACCTCATTGAGTTTACAAGCTCCCCACAGACATGGAGGGTTGGAACAGTTCAAGGAGTTTCACTCTCATTACTCTCAGTGGTGATTAACAACGAGAAAGGACTGCCTGGTAAACAACCGCTGACTAATGGATGACTTCAGTGAGCCGAGGCTGGGCTGAAGACGCCTGGATTCCAGACATCCACATGTGATGTGTAATGTCTCTGTCGTGATGAAGTATTCGGCCGTATCTACCCTGAAGCCAGATGAATGCTTCTATGTCAGAGTGCTGCAGAGGCGACGCTCAGAGGCTCGCCAGAGGTGACGTACACTTCCTCTGGACTCTAGCTGCATATCGAGGCTATAGGGTTTAGGCCTACAGTTTGATATTCAGGGATTTAGCAAAGCAGTCTCCGTTGCAAACCTCATTTTGCAGCTAAACCGTGCACTACAAGATGATCCTGAGGACATCTGAGGAGAGAAATAGACATTAACGTAACAGAATATTGACTCATATTTGATCAGCGCTGCCTAGTTCGACCGTTTGGTCGGAGTTCAGAGTGATTGACAGTTGAATGAACAGCCAATAGGAATGCTCTCTCTCTCTGAAATGACCTGTGATTGGAAGTCTTCTCTCAGAACACTTGAATTACAATATGCTGAAAGGTTATTAAGGAATTCTTAACCAATGATGCCAAAAACGTTCTGCCTACTGCGACACGACTGGTCCCGGACTGGTCTCTGTCTCCTTTAGGTAAAGGCACAAAGACAACATTTATGTCAACAAACAATTACTGTATGTCCAACTGTAATCCCTCATGCTGCTGGTTTCTGTATAGTTCTGTAACATCTTAGCAGTATGGATTAATCTTGCAAGGGATGCACCGTTAACCAAAATGTTCTACAGGTTTGACAGATACTCATACAAATGATCACAAGACGTTTCAGAACATCTTTCTTTTTCCCTCTTCTTCTTTTTACAGCAGATGGATCCTTTGAAAAATTCCCTTTAAGATGCAGAATGTAGAAAAACAGATGTAGAAATACACATTTAGACACAAAGATTGTTTTTCTAGGTGTAGAACTTTTATGTGATGATTATTCTGTTGTTATTCTAAGTGTCTGTTTTGCAGTCTGTTTCACTTTCAGTCCATTTATTCCGTGTCACATCGTCTTCTTTGATGCTGCCGTCAGCGGGCATCTGTCAGAAGGTTTCAAATTGTACAAATAGTGGGTTTAAATTTGTTCAAAGTGAAATAGAAATATCCGACTGTGTGGAAAAATGCATAATGACGTACTTGTGATCAAGAGATGAATTCTTAACATATCCATGTTTTGTGATGAAGCAGCCACGTCTGATCAGGCTGATGTATTGTAGATACAGACTCGTGTGTATTTGAATTGATGGATGCAACACTGTTAGAGCTGCATTAACTCTTAAAACTCTTTCCTCCCTCCCAAAGTGCTCTGCCAGGGTGTAACCGGAGCTCTGGACTGACCGGTGCCATGAAGACCCAGAAGGCCCGAGGTGTTTCACCACCTTCACCTCCGCGCCCACGGAAGTCTCACTTCACCTTACGAAGCCGAAAGAAGAAGGACGGGGTGATCCGAGGCAAGCTCCGCATCCGCTCCATCCCCGGAGCCTTCCTGGTGCTGGGGATCATCGTGGTGGTCGTCGGCACCGCCCTGGCCGTGGCCGGCTACTGGCCATATCGGATATCCAGGTCGTCCATCCTGGGAGCCGCGGAGGCGGAGAGTGTCGCTGAGTCGCAGACTTCTGGCTGGAGTCTGGGAGCTAAGGGCCTCCTCTCCACAGCCAGCCTCATCCACAGTGAGCGGATGAAGCTGCTGGGACCCGTCATCATGGGGGTGGGACTCTTCATCCTCATATGTGCCAACACGGTCCTGTACGAGAACCGGGACAGAGAGACTCAGATGCTGCTGGCTCAGATGCGCAGCGTGATCTGCTCCGTGTCTGCAGCCGTCCCCTCGGCGGACCTTCAAGAGATAGCGACGGCCAACTCGATGGCCAAACACTACCAGTGGGTGAGCAGTCTGCCGGCCGCCCACCTCAACATCCTCTGTCTGCAGCAGCTGGCCAGCTCCGAGCCTCTGCTCCAGACCAGACACACCCGAGACCAGGAGGACAGCGTGGAGGGCATCTACCAGCAGGCTGTCCTCCAGACACAAGCCCTCCACCACCAGGAGTCAGAGCCTCCGCCCTCCCTCCACTCCTCCCACTCAGACTCCTGTAACTCCAGTCAGACAGACTTTAACACGCAGTCTGATGCCGGCTCCCATCCGCAGCCCCCCCCACTCGCCAAGCTCAACAACTGCCTGGCGTCCGCCAGCTCCATGTCCACCCTCGACGAGGCAGACGCCCCGGCCGTCCAGCCGAGGCGCTGCCACAGTATGAGCTACAGGACTAACCCTTACACAGCTCGGACCGGCGTGCGTCTGCAGGATGGACTCCACACGGCCGGAGAGGAGGGAGAGATAAATGAGCCGGGAGTCACGAGGAGAGAATCCGCTTCACACGTCTGCGTGAACATCCCCTGGCAGATTGTGGACGCTGCAGAGGAGCAAACTCACCGGAGCTGGCCTCGGCTGGACCTGGGCAGCGGCGGGAGACGATACCTGAAGCTAGAGAACAAAGAGGACTCGGTGGACAGACTGCTGGACCAGTTAGAGCAGCAGTGTTATCAGTGGGATAAGAACTTTGGGTCCGGGCCTTTCCAGTGATCGGCTGCTTCTCACAGTCCCGAGGGTACCTCCGGATACAAACGGTACCCTGACAACCGAGGATCATAATCATATCTTCCCCTGGATTCTTATTTGAGTTGTTTCTGTGTGTTGCAGAGACAAATTGCACCTTTGGAGTACAGCATTTCTCACAAGGATCTTCCAAAACTCGAGCTCGTTCTCAGTCTTCCGTGGAATATTTATACTCCGAGGTTACGGCCTTGGATCTGGCAGATGTTTTCTATAATTGAAGGAACAACATACGGACCCTACACTGTCACAGATGAGCGGAGCATCACGACAGACTGTTTACTTCTGCAGTTTGGGTCGGCAGCCTCGCGAGGAATCAACGTGTATCTGGAAGCCGTGACGGGTTCGCCTGTTTCCAGGATGTAGTGATCACGTCCTGGTGGAGGAGAGATAGAAGGGTTACTTGTTTTCACTGTGCAATCTATTCTGAACCAAACTACCTGGACTCCTGAGTCCATAAAGTGCTGACAGCTCTTGACAAATGCAAGTAGTATATAATAATAATAATAATAATAATGGGATGTTTTTTCCTCAGCTGAGGTCCCATAATCCAAATGCAATGCATGGCAGTGATGTACAGTATGTTACATCCTAATACTTATGCAGAGTAATGTCTTTGTTGGTTTGATGTGTAGAAGAAGTGATGATTTATTACAGCCTGGTTCTTACAGTCTGAGGTTTGGCCGTTCAGCTCCGGTAACATCGGGCCTCCATGTTGATCGCTGAGATCTGGGAACACGACGGCTACACACGACCACAGCTGTCTCTGAACCGGATGCTTATTGTGATGAATAATTATACGGTTTGGACAGATTATCATGGACATGGGTCAGATAGGGATTCACCAACGGCAACTAGGGGTGTTAATAATTAACCGTTAACCCACATTAAGCATTTTAACTGATTAACGCTATCGGTTAAAAGAAATGTTAATAATGAACTCAAAAGCTGAGCGGCTTGTCTCTTTAAGGAGAAAAGCTGGTCCACCTTAACAGCCCACCTTAAGAGGTGGAGTTGTAGGATACAGGAAGTCGACTCCGGTCTCCGGCTCTCTTGAGCGGAGCGGAGGAGTTGTAGTTTGGTAGCATTTATTCACCGACAAATAAACTGAACACACACTGCTACACCTACGTTCACAGCTAGAACGCCACCAACAACCTCACACTCACCACCAACACACACACGGTCTGTTGGACACTCGCTAAAGTTACGCCAGGAAGACACACTACGTGTGCGGCGGCGAGCACGAAGCCTCCGGCAACGCTAGAGCTGCTAACGTAGCACAAATACACACACTGTTTGTTGGACACTCGCTAAAGTTCCGCCAGGAAGACACACAGCTGACAACCTGCTGAACTAAACTAAATGTGCGGTGAAGACTTTTACTGGGAAAGTGGCTGCATGTCCGCGACACTACACGCAGCATCGTAGCTGCTGAGTTAACGCTCCCGGACGGTGAACTGGAGACTCAGTTGTCTGTTGTGCTCCTGCAGCTGGAGCACCGCAGCACGCGAGGCACGAATCTTGTCGGTTAACGGTTAATAATCGGTTAACTAGGGTCGGTTATCGGTTAAGAACATTTTTCAAAATTAGCATCCCTAGTTTCAAAACTGCATTTCTGGTTTAGGTTCAGGCAACAAAACTACTTGGTTAGGTTTAGTAAAGAATGCTGGTTTGGGTTAGAATAAGTACTTCTGGTTTCACGCAGGTCACCAGCAGCGGTCTCCTGGGTGAAAGTCCCACGTTATCCATCCCCCCCCGACCTCCTCCCTACGCACACTTTGATTAAATGTATTTGTGATACGTCAAAAACAAACAGAAAATACGTTTCCCTCGAAATGTAATGTGACGATGCAGTTTAGTAGTATGGGAACGTCATTTTTAGGAGACCGGGCTGACACGGGTCAACGAACCCGTCTGATCGTCTGACTACTCCGGCTTCGTGGTCACCGTGTCCCCAAATCTCAGCTGTCACTTGGTGATTGCAATGTTATTATTATTACTCATAAAAAGGACGGCCAAAACAATGAGAATAAGACCCACACTGTGGAAAGATTGATAGTTAATAATGAAGGAGAATCTCGTTGATGAGCTGGAAACAGAGACGCCTCCTCCTCCATCGGTCTCCAGTTGATCACAGCTCCAGTAATGGTACGTGTCCACAGGGGCGTTTTTTATCGCGAGGGGACGCGACGCTTCCCAGCATCGGACGCTTGGTGTGCTGTCCCTAGAAACAAGGCAGTCGGCTCCTGATTGGACGAACGCTTTCCCGCCGTTGGCTGCTGCTCCCAGCTTTCAAACTGGAACCAACATGGAGGCTCGTTTGGAAACTTTCTTCTCTTATTTCACGTCAATAGTTCACTGAAATGTTTCTGAAAACATCTGAGGAGAGAAATAATCCATGTTGATGAATCTGTCTTTATTTTGGATCGACAACGTTTATTTAAAAGATCCTCTGGAGTTTGGAGAGGCGGAGAGTCGCGTCAGACGCCCGGGATTTACATAAAGTAGACTAGACCTCGTCTTTATGCAAATAAGGAGCGGGCATCGTGACGCCTAGTCTCTCGAATCGCGACGCCACGCTACCAGAATGCATTGCGCGGCTGCTCACATAGACAATGAATGGTGAGCGTGGAAAGCACGGAGGCTGTGGATACGTACCATTAGAGTCCGTGAGTTGACCGGTGTTATACAGCTGGTAGCATGTGTGTTATACAGCTGGTAACATGTGTTATACAGCTGATAGCATGTGTGTTATACAGCTGGTAACATGTGTTATACAGCTGGTAGCATGTGTGTTATACAGCTGGTAACATGTGTTATACAGCTGGTAGCATGTGTGTTATACAGCTGGTAACATGTGTGTTATACAGCTGGTAGCGTGTGTGTTATACAGCTGGTAGCGTGTGTGTCATGGAGGGAAGAGAATATGAATCACAGTGTCATTCCTCGTCCTTCCTCCCTCTCCTTTAACACCACGTGCAGACGTGCGGCGGCGACTCCTCCGTGTTTGAACCAACAGTCTTACTCTGGTTTTCTGTGTCTGTGCTGCCTGTTCTGTATGCCATGTGTGACACGTCGTGTTCTAAATGTATAACAAAGCAATACGAGCGGTCCGACGGAACAATCAACGGCTGTGTCTTGAACTGTGTCGACCGCTGAATTAAACTACATTTGCCAAAGCCTGTGTTGCAAGTATACGGCAAAGCAAAAGCAGCTTCTGTTTGCTGTCGTCTTATTTATTCAAGCTGTCGAGGTAACCTGGTTGATATGTATGAATGTATGCAGCGTATAATCATCTCTCCACGCCGGCTGCTGCTGACGACCTCATCCCTCACCCCCGAAGGAGACGTTTCATCCATATTTCTGAGGCTAAAAACATCCATCTGGGATCTGTACCAGTGTGGCCCACGCTCACTTTATCACCCAATGAATGAAAATGTGAGAATAGTTTTCCTCTCCTGCTCCTCAGAAGCAGCTGGGGATTGTGAGGCGGTCCTGAGCAGGGCGTTAGGGATGGAGCGGAGTTCCCCAGCCGCAATTACCCTCAGCAGAGAGCTCCTGCATGCTCCAAATGTTTCCTTCTTATTAGGTTTTATGGTTCCTCCTGGGCAGGTATGCAGTCCCTCGTGATCTCCTCTCGTTTAATTGGTCGTTTATAGGCTGGCCTCTGGGTTTCTACGAGCTCGTAAAGCTAAAGCTGGCAGGACCTCCTGCCCTCTGCGGCACAAGCACAGGAAGGTAGGGGATTACACGGCAGCAGGAGGGCACGAAGGTGCAGAAGTTAAAAACCTGGTATCATCTTACAGCCTCTCGTTCACGCTTTCATCACAATGCCAACAAAACAGAGCAGGAAGAGAGGTTTCTGTAAGTAGGGATGTGTTTTATTTGTATTATTTAAAGGTCCCATATCAGCTCATTTTCAGGTTCATACTTGTATTTTGTGTTTCTACTAGAACATGTTTACATGCTTTAACGTTGAAAAAACACTTTATTTTCCTCGTACTGTCTGTCTGAATATACCTGTATTCACCCTCTGACTGAAACGCTCCGTTTTAGCGCATTTCAACGGAATTGCGTTGCTAGGCAACAGTTTGGGTCCATGTTTACTTCCTGTCAGCTGATGTCGTTCACATCCAATGCAGTCAGGAAATAAACTGGGACACATTTAGAATGTTTACGTTTAAAACTGTGTAATCATTGCGTCACACATGCGCAGTAAAATCTGGTCTGCACTCGCTGAAATTGAACCAATTGCAATGTAAGACCGCAGCTTCAGTTGCACTGCGCATGTGTTATACCCCGTACCCCAAGACCCGTGTCCGCCCGTGACCCAGCCTCCTTCCACAGGCCTTGGTTGCAGTGGATGTGAATAACATCAGCTGACAGGAAGTTAACATGGACCCAAACTGTTGCCTAGCAACGCAATTCCGTTGAAATGCGCTAAAACGGAGCGTTTCAGACAAGAGGGTAAATACAGGGATAATCAGACAGTATATGAGGGAAATAGTGTGTTTTTTGAACATTAAAGCATGTAAACATGTTCTAGTAGAAACACAAAATACAAGGGTGACATGTCTCCTTTAAGTGAAAGTAAGAAGCAGGTGTGTTAGAATGCAACCTGAGTAAAGTTACTGTTAAAGAACTTCTTTAGGCAGTCTGTGTATACAACTGATTATCAATTATATCTGCTGGCTGTTAGAAAGAATACAAGTTTAAAGCTGCAGTAGGCAGGATATTTTTTGCATCATTGGGCAGACATCCCATAATAACCTTTTTTCAGACTTCTTTTTTCAAACTTTTTTTTCAGACTTTAACTAGACTCCTGCTCCTCATGGCTCTGTTTTCAGGCTTCAGAACATCTAGCCCGTGACGGGAGACTTTGACCAATCACAGGTCATTTCAGAGAGAGAGAGCGTTCCTATTGGCTGTGCTCCGGTCATGTGACCAGAACTTGGCGTTCCTTCACCAGATTTCACAATGGCGGCGGCGTCACAAACTTTCTCATTTTACAGCTAAACCGTGCTACAAGATGATTCTGAGAACATCTGAGGAGAGAAATAGACATTAACGTAACAGAATATTGATCCATATCTGATCAGCGCTGTCTAGTTTGACCGTCTGGTTGGAGTTCAGAGTGATTGACAGCCGGCTCTCAGAGACGGCAGCTGGACAGCAGACCTCAGATCAGCTCTGACTGCTTGTTTTCCTCCGGTCTGTGAAATCTTGCAGAAGACAAAGGAACATGTTTTTTCCAGGTTACCTGTCTCATGTACTGCTGTCAGGATACAGCGACCGTTTTATAGAAATAACTTTGTTTAATCCTATTTGTTCCAATCTGCCTACTTCAAGGCTCTTCAGCATCGGCTTCACTTTGTAGAGCGAGTTGTCGGCTGGCTGGAGGAGCTCTACTGGAGTATTAATCGGCTGCATTCCTCCGTGTGCGTGACTTGGCTTCCAACATGGAGGCAGCATGTCAGGTCAGTGTTCAGCCTCAGGAAGACTTCCTCCTGAGCATGTCCTTCATTCATATATTCATGGAGCAGCTTCTATATACAGTAGACGACGAGCCTCTTCCAGTGTGACAGAGGCGCTCTCAGCTCTTCTAAACACGCTGAAGTCGTATTAATGGGGAGATTACGTGCTGATCTGTGTTTATGTTTGCAGCTGTTGAAGCTAGAGTTTGATGTTTACAGCTGAACATTTCTCTCCATTTATAGCTTCTAGTTGGGGTTAAGTGTGTGTGGCCGGCGTGGAGAGGCGCTGAGGAGCTCCCCAGACTCTCCCTGCGTTGTTTACCAGACTCGTCTCAGGGTTGCAGTCATGAATCTGCTCCAGAGCTGCCAAGGCAGGACGGAGGAGGGAGGGGAGGCAGTCTTTCTGCTGTTCAAACAGAATAATCAAGCTGGATCTCTCTCCAGCTTGCCTTCCAAGCCACCCTCTTTATCTGTGAGCCATGCAGCCTCTCCCTCAGCCACCTTATATAAGGCTATCGGGTCTGGATGGATAATATAAAGATAGAGCTCATTTATCAACCGTCTCACAGTCGGTCTGAGGAATGTAGCTGGAAGTTAACCTAGGACTAAAAATACTCCCACATAACAGAGTTATTTATTACACTAATGAAACTACAGCTAAAGCAAAGGCAGTGTATCTTAACCACAAGTAGACAGCCAGTCAAACTCCCTTCATCAATGATATATATACACTCACCGGCCACTTTATTAGGTACACCTTGTTAGTACCGGGTGGTGTCCTCTTTATTAGGTACACCTTGCTAGTCCCGGTGGTCTTCATCTGCTTCCAGGTTGGACGTGTTGTGCGTTCAGAGATGGTATTCTGCATCCCTTGGTTGTAACGAGTGGTTATCTGAGTTCCTGTTGCCTTTCTATCATCTCCAACCACTCTGCCCATTCTCCTCTGACCTCTGACCTCAACAAGGCATTTCCGTCCACATCCCGCTCACTGGATCTGTTCTCTAGTTGGACCGTTCTCTGTAAACCCTAGAGATGGTTGTGGTGAAAATCCCAGTAGATCAGCAGGTTAATACTCAGACCAGCCCGTCTGGCTCCAACAACCATGCCACGTTCAAAGTCCCTTCAATCCCCTTTCTTCCCCATTCTGATGCTCGGTTTGAACTTCAGCAAGTCGTCTTCACCACGTCTAGATGACGTAATGCATT
>CAKAOH010034696.1:0-10720 GCA_916701665.1 Sebastiscus tertius
GGCCTTAATCAGTATTTTTAGATTATAATTTATATTTGTTTTTGGTCAAGTGTTGGCATTATTTTTATTTCATTTGTTTTAATAATATATATTAATCATGTGTCTGTTTTAATCATGTTTACTTATGTCTAATGTTTTATGATGTTTTTATAGTTTTTTTTCCCAGCTTGCTTTTAGAATCTCTTTGAAACTATACAGACACATTTTCCAATCCTCATCCCTTCGGCACATGATTTATAATATGAGGAATATGTTTTTCATGTAGTGTAGTGATAGTAAAACTGATGATCAACCTGATCAGTTCCTGTATTGATCACCAGTAAGTGTGAGCTGTGTGTGTGTGTGTTCAGGATGAGTGGAGGAGTCCAGCAGTCCAGCATGTTTTTCCTGAGTCTTCCAGACCTGAAGAAGCTGTGCTGCGTCACTCTGACCCTGCAGGAGGACGCCGAGGAGCTGAGGAGCAAACAGCTCAAGACCTGCAGGTGAATCACACAGGAGGGAAACTTTAATCTAGATGTATTAGTTATTCATAGGGATTCATTAATGTAACAATCTCAAAGATCTCCGTTTCGTTCTGCTTGACGGCCCCTGTGGCGGTAAGCGGTTATAGGCCTTTCTCACAGCAGACATTCTAGTAACGCTAACCACGGCTCTGTTCCATTTCTGTGTTCCAGTGAGAGTGACACTGACCACGTTCACATGCACCAAATATTACGGTTTTGGTCCTTATTCCTAAAAAGACAATATTCCTACTAAGGTGTTTACATAACCATAATAACCATAATAACCATAATAACCATGATACTTTATTGTCAGACAGGTCTGAAATGTGTTTTGCATCACAGCAGCTCCATTTGCAACATCACAGAAAGGACAAAGACAAGAAACAAGGATACGTACATTTAAACATTACAATCACAGAAGACCATATTCAGGACCCTTCAACGTACATCTGATCTGGGTTTAGGCTCCAGATTTAGTTTTAGGATTGACTGGTGTAGAAAAGAGTGCTTCAGTCTGACCTCATTAAATCATGGAACCCTGTATCTCTGATTTGATGGTAACAATTGATATTCAGTGTTCAACACATGGTTGTGGTCAGAGACGACGGTGTTAGCCAGCCTTAAGATGTTATTATGAGAGGCTGATTCATAGAGTTTCTCAAGGGGATGAGAAGATTTACATGGCTAATGAACATGAGTATTATAGTTTACATGCAGCCGTTCATCCTCTGATTAACATCCCCGTGACATACGTCATGCTGACCGACAAAAGGATCCGTGTTGTGTAAACATGACGTGACGTTCTCGTTGTAATCGGAGCATCTCGGGGTCGAATGCCCTCCGCGAGAGAGAAGACTTTGTATTAACATTGTAAACAACAGACCCAGATCTGGGTGTCTTCCGTGAAGAAGGCCTATTGCCGGTGTGTTTTTTTCTTCGCTGACGGTCGCTTTGCTTCTTTTGTCAGTTTACCTTCTTCTGAATTACTTTCTTTTTCTTTGGATTTGCAGTGTTTTTGTAGTTTCATCGTCTGTAGTCATCACTCTCTTCTTTGTTTGTTCGGCCATAAGTACGCTTGAGAGTTTTCCTGGTCACCAAGTTCATAATACTATAATAATAATAATCAGTGGCTCATCACCACGATGTTACCTCATTCAGCGATAGATAGGGACTTAACAGACATTTATTATACTTAAATACATTACGTTTCCTCACAACATTCATTCATGATGTCACTCCTTTCACCACTCTTAACTTGAGTACCAGCAAAGTGTTATACATTTACAGCCCATTGTGTCCGTTTACATACTCTGAATTAATGCATTTCATTGAAATAACCGAGCAGGAATGAGTTTAAACAGATGAAAAAAGAGGAGTACTTTTTTTTACGTTGTTGTGCACCATCCACATGTTTGTCCTGAGTTGGCAGGACAGATGTGCAGAAGGTTTTTAGGAGCGTTTAAAGAGTCTCTTCAAAGTTTTGACGTGAATGTGACCAATAAGTCGGGTTTTACCAGCCGGCCTATGAATGTGTTATTCTATCAGTTACTGCTCGGTGTGAAGGACGACGTCAGGTTTTACTGCATCACTTGAACGCAGCGTTCCTGTGGTTGTGCCCTTGAGTAAACTGTGTGTGTGTGTGTGTGTGTGTGTGTGTGTGTGTGTGTGTGTGTGTGTGTGTGTGTGTGTGTCCACAGAGAGCTGGTGCTGCTGTACTCTGATATTCTGGCCTCTCCAGCTCTGGACTCCTTCACTGATATCACAGCAGTCATGGCTGTAAGAGACACAAACAACACAAACACGCTTCTACTTCTATCCTGTCTATCTACAGTGCCCCCTCCCTGATTTCTCATTTTTTTGCATATTTGTCACACTTAAATGTTTCCAGTGAGGCTGAATTAAAACAATTCTCTAAAGACGAATGGGCCAAAATTCCGATGTGAAAGCCTCATTGCCAGTTATCACAAACGCTTGATCTCAGTTATTGCTGCCAAGGGTGGCGCAACCAGTTGTTAGGTTTAGGGGGCAATTACTTTTTCACATAGGCCAGGTAGGTTTGGATATATTTCTTCCCCTAATAAATTAAATCATCATTTAAAAACTGCATTTTGTGTTTACTTGGGTTATCTTTGTCCTAAATTAAAATTTGTTTAATGATCTGAAACATGTAAGTGTGACAAATGTGCAAAAAAATAAGAAATCAGGAAGGGGGCAAATACTTTTACATGGCACTGTATTTTGAGGACCCTTGTTAATTAATAATATATATATGTATATATACATATATATATGTATATTTATATATATTAGGGTTGTTAAAGTTAACGTGACAATAACGCGTTAACGTAACTTTGTTTTAACGCCACTAATTTCTTTAACGCATTAACGCAACTTGTGATTTTTAGGTTGTAGCGGCTCAGTTTTAAAGCCAGAGTGAAGATCCTGGTATCATAGTAAACCTGATGAATCCATCGGTACCAACCATGTTATGCTAGCTTGTTGTAAAAGAGGTTAAATAACCCACAATAAAACAATAAAAAAACACAAAATATCAAGATTAAGACACAGATGATCTTCAATTATCAAGTGTTTTAAAAGTCAGGGTGATAAAATGTAAAATGTGACAGTTTATGTGAGCTGGAATAAACTGGGAAAAACATTTCTTGAATGCAGAAATAAAAGCCACAATATGTTTTGACAAAAATCAGTTTTTTCTTAATGTTTTCAAGTAATTTTCAGTAAAAATGTGCAGAATATTTGCTTATTGTTGATGTAAATCTGACATCTTCAACCTGATTTAGCACACAGTATCATGTGGCTAAAAGTGTCTGTGTGGGAACTAGTGCTGTCAAAGTTAACGCGATAATAACGCATTACCGTAAATTCATTTTAACGCCACTAAGATACTGGGATCATATGAAACCAGAGAACCTGATGAATCCATCGGTACCAACCAGGTCAGACTAGCTGGTCATGAAGGAGTTAAATAACGCTCCAAACTTAGGCTAAATTTTGTAGAGGAAAAACTGGCATGGCATTTTCAAAGGGCCAAACAACCTCCGATAGTTAGATTGCGTTCAAGGAAATTAGTGGCGTCAAAATGAATTTGCGTTATCGCGTTAAGTTTGACAGCCCTAATATATATATATACATACATTTACATAAAGCAGCATATTTGTCCACTCCCATGTTGATAAGAGGATTAAATACTTGACTAATCTCCCTTTAAGGTACATTTAGAACAGATAAAAAATGCGATTAACTTTGGACAATCATGCGATTAATCATGATTAAATATTTGAATTGATTGACGGCCCTAATGGAAATATTGATTTATTTTCTCTCTATAATTTCACTTGAAGCTGCTATGCTCATTTAACACTAAAGTTCTTAATTAAATCAGAAAATATTGTGCATGATATAAATGAGTAAATGAAAAAGTGATAGCTCCCATCCCAGGGTTTTATATGTGTTATATTAGAAGTGATAACTCTCAGTCAGCTTCGAAGAAGGGAGGACAAAACGTCCTTGCTGTACAACATGTCCTCGCTTTCAAGGTCTAAAACTGTTCATTTATCCTCACAAAGATAGACACACACACACACATACACACACACACACACACACACACACACATCCATTGAATACCTGTACGGTCTATTATGAAGCTATCAAACTCCTCACACATCTTGTCTGGAGATCAGTTTTGTGAGCTATAAAACAGCCGTACTCATTAAACATGTGACGGCAGCTCTTTCCCCCTCAAAGGTCGACATGTTTAACTTGATAAAGTAATGTGTTGTAACGTTGTTTCAGGCCGTGTGGTTCAGCTTCTCTGTAAAACACGGTTTGATGTTTATTACAACGGAGAGGAAACGAAGGAAAGATTGGTTATTTCATTTGTATTTAATTTAGTGTATATGATTCAGCAAACGGACTCACTGACAGTTCCACAGAGACACGCAGTCAGTTGATCTGAATCACAAATATTCCACAAATAAAAGGATATAGCATGTTTACTGGTATGTCAATAAATAAATACGTCTTTATGCAATAACTCCATGGTAAAGCTTATTTTTATATGCTTCTATGTGAATTAAATACTTGACAGATGAATAATGAGTATTTTCTGATTTAATTAAGAACTTTAGTGTTAAATGAACATTAAACAGTTTCAAGTGAAATTATAGAGAAAAAAGAAATAAATATTTCCATCAGGGCTGTCAATCAATTAATGATTAATGATTGTCCAAAGTTAATTGCATTTTTTATCTGTTCAAAATTAACCTTAAAGGGAGATTTGTCAAGTATTTAATCCTCTTATCAACATGGAAGTGGACAAATATGCTGCTTTATGATAATGTATGTGTGTATATATATATATATATATATATATATATTAGGGCTGTGAAAATTAACACGATAATAACGCGTTAATGTAAATTCGTTTTAATGCCACTAATTTCTTTAACGGAGGTTGTAGCGGGCCCTTTGAAAATGGCCATGACAGTTTTTCCTCGCCAAAGTTTAGCCCAAGTTTGGAGCGTTATTTAACCTCCTTCCTGACCAGCTGGTCTGACCTGGTTGGTACCGATGGATTCATCAGGTTCTATAGTTTACTATGACACCAGGATCTTCACTCTAGATTTAAAACTGAGCCGCTACAACCTCCAAAAGATCGATTGCGTTAAAGAAATTAGTGTTGTTAAAGTGAATTTGCGGTGACGCGTTATTACCACGTTAACTTTGACGGCCCTAGTTTCCACACAGACGCTTTTAACCACATGATACTGTGCGCTAAATCAGGTTGAAGATCATCAAAAATGTGCCAACTTTCTGCACATTTTGACTCTAAAGAAATGACTTGAAAACATTAAGAAAAAACAGACTCGTCAAAAAACACATGTGACTTTTATTTCTGCATTCAATTTCAATTCAATTTATTTTCATACAGCGTCAAATCATAACAGAAGTTATCTCGAGACGCTTTTTTGTAAAGAGCATGTCTAGACATTCAAGAAGTCTTTTTTTACAATTTATTCCAGCTGATATCAAATTTGAGATTTGATCTCCCTGACTTTTAAAACACTTGACAGTTGAAGATCATCTGTGTTTTAATCTGGTCTCTTCCTACAGATGTCGTTTTTCCAGAAAGGCATCCTCCAGGTGTTCGGACAGAGACGCAGTCTGCAGGTGGGATTACTCTCAGGCCTGTTTGGATTCATTTTAACGTTCCAGTCTACTTTTAGTTGATGAAAACTGGATTGTGTGTGTGTGTGTGTGTGTGTGTGTGTGTGTGTGTGTGTGTGTGTGTGTGTGTGTGTGTGTGTGTGTGTGTGTGTAGCTGGGCTGTCCTCAGTGTGTGTTTCCAGGTGTCCTCCAGTGCTGTCTGTCCTACTCTCTGATCGCCCGACTGGCTCCCCGCTGGAATAAAGCAGGACTCTACCTCATCACTGGTAGGGCTGCGTTCGCTCGTCTGAACATGCTAAATACACGTCGTGGAGAATAATAGAGTTTGAAGGGGTTAAAGAAATGGACCAGTCTGTCTGTGAACTCGTTGAGCTAGTTTAAATCCCATCTGAGTCGTGACAGAAGATGTTTGCTGTGATCTGCTGCTGCTGTCTGTTTCTGTCTGTATGTTGGTGCAGCTGAAACAGAAGAGAGATGCACCAGACACTTTGACTCTGATGTGGAACAGCAATAATAAACCCACACTTTGAGTCTTCCTCTTTGGTCTTTGTTGCTTTTAAACTTCCCTAAAAGCCCTCAAAACACAGCTTTAGTGAGCCCAGACCTAACGACTCGACTCTACACTAATGCACAGAGCTGCTGCACAAAATACATTATAGCACATTCGAAACAGCGCCACCTAGAGTCCCTTTGGGGCTACTGTATGAGGGGAGCTTCTGGTCAGGAGCACTGCTCTGGACTGGACAGATCGAGTGAGGAAATGACACAAATGTGTTCAAATTTACCTCCAGGTTTATGGACAGAAAAGTAAAACCTACAGGAGCGGCAGCACCGAGGCTCCGTGATGAAACAGTGTGATGCTCAGCCTTCGTCAAATAGATTATTAATAGACTTTGTGAGTGTTGCAACACTCAGTGAAGCCTTCACCTTGGACCCAGTCCGACATAAAATGAGAAATGTGTGTGTGGGCGTATGTATGTGTGTGTGTGTGTGTGTGTATGTGTATGTGTGTGTGTGTGTGTGTGTGTGTGTGTGTGTGTGTGTGTGCGCTAGTTCAAATGGTGGAAGGAGAAACATTTGAACTTTTATATCTGATCGTGAGTCTGAAGTTAAATCTGTGTTTTAATCTGAGCTCTGAGAAAGATGGTAGATATTTAAGAGGACATCAACAATACATACTGATGTCTGTGTCCTGCCTTCCATCCTGTTAAATGGTTATTTTAGGAGTGTTAATTGTGTAAATATTAAAATCTCACAAACAGAAACGTCCTTGTGATCAGGTGGAATTCATCAGGCTGAAAGTTGAGACAGTTTGGTGAATTTGACCTGGAACATTCGTTACAAGCAAACAGAAAAAAGACAGATAGATTTAGAGGATACATGACTCAATAAATGAAAAAATATGTCATTAAATGTAGCAAAAATAATAATAAATATAAATGTAAGCCTTAATTAATTGGTGAAATGTGACATAAAATGAGATTTTTTGTTTTGATTTGCTTCTTTATGTATTTATTTCTCTTTGTATAAATTCCCTTATTTATTTACTCTTCTGTTTCATTTTCCATTTTTTATTTATGTATTTATTTTTATATCTTTTTTTCTATTTCTAGTTGCATTTATTTTTTTAATTTATTTTTCAATTCATGTTTTATTTGTTTATTTATTATGTTTTAATTATTCGTTATTCATTTATTTTTTAATTCATTTTTAATTGATTTATTAATTATTGCATTTATTTTTTACTTTAGTATTCTATTTATTTATGTTTTTATGTTTTTATTTTTTTTTACCACTTTTACCACAAACTAAACTCATTAGAGAGTCCTCATTAATTTCTGCTCCATTATGGGTTACCAGGTTTGAGCTTTACTGTCAACTAAACCCAGCTGGTTAACTTGGGAGCTGACAAGAGTAGTTTCACTGTAAGCCAAACAATAACTATGTAATATGTTGTATATAGTTGCGTTCTGTACCAGAGCTTCATGCTGCTCCGGCTCATGTAACTGTGATGGTAACAGTTGTTCTCTCTGTGTGTTTGTTCTCAGGAAAAGACTTCCTGACGGAGAGCGGGAGGCTCAACGCTGTCAGTGAGTTTCATTCATCTCAAACACACCGTGTCATGTTTTTACTGCTTTACTTCTATCAGGTTAGTGTGTGAGAGTGTTACTGAGGATATGTGGTTGAGTAAATGAGGTTATGGGTATGAATTGTGAGCAGTTAAACAAAAACCCTTTCTCTGTTTGTTTTAAAGGATTTTTAGAACCCTGAGGAGGTGAAGTGTCCACTATTTCAGCATTAAGAAAATGTTTTTTCTTTTTCGTCCCTTCACTCCTCTTCTGACTCCACTTACAACCCACAACTTTAAAACGAACGATTTAAAAGACGGGTTCATTATAGCATCCTTTTGGCTTCAAATATTGGTCAAAGTTTGTATGTTTTAGCGTCCAATTTCCTATACACAGTCCAGTTTTCAATGGCATGAAGATATCTACCAATGGATTATATAATGGATGAATTGTGTGTGTGTGTGTGTGTGTGTGTGTCAGGCATGGAGCTGAGCACCAGCGAGGGCCAACTGTGCATCAGTATTGAAGCCAACACAGTCAGACTGCCACCAACCAGAGTGAGGGAATAAAACAACTTTCATTTATCTGTCTCAACATCTAATACTGTGTCCATATAACTTTACTGTAATTAACAAAAGAAGTGTTTAGACTTCCACCCGTCCTCCTATTCTTTATTCTTGATGTTTTAATTACAGAAAATATTTAGAAACTTTTATCTGCCGAGAAAAAAGACGGCGACGGCGAAAATGCCGAACTCAAAGCTTCAAAACAGTAGTGCACAAACCAGTGGGTGACGTCACCATGTTTGATTGCTGTGATTAAAGTACACATAGTGGCAGACAGTCATGGATTACAAGCAGGTGTTGTAGTTCAAAAGGAAATTGCCACAATACTCTAAATGATCCTGCCTTTTAATGCTAAAAACATCCCTGTAAAAATCACTTCTTCTCCGGAGCATGGCTGAACTTTAGACCGAATTACATTCACATTAAGGTAATAAACAGTCATAACCAAGAACACGACCTGAGAGGTAAAAATCAAATCAAATGTAAAGCATGCAGAAAATCAGGATAAATATGGAGGAACAATAACTATAGCAATAAAACAACGTGTGATGATAAACCAGGATGTCTGTGTGTGTGTTCTTGTTGCAGCTGGAGGACTTTAACCTCTCTCCGTTAGTGCTGAGGAGGTTCTGCAGTGATCCCGACTCCGTCCTCGACCCCTCCTCCACCGGGGGAGCCATCTGGTGTCACGTCCTGCCCAGGTAGGACAGCTCCACCTGCTGTACACAACGCAGACGACACCAGAAAGGCTTCACACGTCTAATGCAACCAAGCCTCGAGAACGATAGTAACAACATCATTTTGTCTGTCAGGCCCGGATGAAACTTAGTTTAGATCTTTTTGGATGATGTGCGACAATATGAAACTCTCCTCACCCCAAATGATCTACATGCACATATTTGATACCACCAACCAGACTTAATTATAGAATTAATGTGAATATAATACAGCATGATGGTGACGATCAAATAAAAAAGGTGGAGACAGAATAATATTAAGAATAAATATAAGCATTAATTAATTGATAATATGTGACATAAATTGATATTTCTGTTTTAATTTGCTTCTTCATTTATTTACCTTTGTATTAATTCCTGTATTTATTTACTTTCCTATTTCATTTATTTAACAATTTATTTATTAATTAATATTTTATTTAATAAATGAATTAAAAATTAATAAATACATTTTAAATACAGAAAAAATACGTTCAACAATATTATAATTAATTAAAAAATAAATAAAAATAAGTAGGAAAATAAATAATTATGGAAATTAAAACAAAGGTAAATAAAGAAGCAAATTAAAACAGAAATATACTTTTTGTCACATTTGATTAATTAATGAATGCCTAGATTTATTTTTAATATTGTTTTTGGCACAGTTAATGGCATATTAATTTATTTATGGAGTTATTTATTTATTTCTTTATTTTGGCAGCTTCCTCTTTTTCAGACTGATGAAGAAGAGGCAGGTTGTGTTATACTGACTGTGAGCAGCAGGGGGAGCCACAGCTCTTTATCAACACTGACAGGAAGCCTGCTGGAGACTCACACTCTGCTTCTGTCTTCACTGTTTCTTCTGTCCTGATACACTCACTCTTTGATTCACTCTTTGATTCACTCTTTGATTCACTCTTTGATTCACTCGTGTGTTTGTTTGTGTTTTTAGCATGAAGAAAGGTCAGATTATCACCATCACCCGTCAGCTGCCCAGAGACGGCCCATTCAGGACCTACAGAGACCTGCAGAACCACTGGAACCGCCAGGTACACAACACACATCAAAGAAGTTCATATATGAGCACAAAAACACTTTAATTAGCTGCTTTGTATCACAAGAAGTTACATAACATAACATAACAGCATAACAACTGCTTGCTGAGTTATGTTTTAGAGTTTAGAGATCACATGGAAACTAACAGTTGAATCATTTGGAATAAAAATAGAATTCATTGTCTATTCTCTTAAAACCTCAATAATTTAATACTGCAAGAATTAATACTCAGAAACAGATAAAACCAAATGAATCTGTTATATATAAATATTTAAACTCCCGCGAATTATGCAAATTTTGCGTGTTTGCGTCACGTCATTTGCCATTTTGACTCTGTGTGTAATCGCACATGTTCAGAGGATGTTTGGTCAGAAATAACTGCTGCAGCTCCTCCAGACCAACAGAGGTCTCAAAAGTGTTAAAGGGACTGTTTGTAACTTTTTAAGCGTATAAATGTAGCGGGTCGGGACACATGTGCTCTCGCGTGTGGCCGGCGTCCCCGCTCCTCTGCCTGCTCGCCTTCACTCAGACAGAGTGCGCGTTCTCGCTCCACCTCTAGACGTGAACGCACGCTCACTCCACACTGCAGAAGAGTTAGTTTAGCTCTGAGAATATCT